>PVLD010000587.1:125270-172109 GCA_004027595.1 Dinomys branickii | reverse complement strand
TTTGAGAACTTCCCAATTGCTGGGTGAGGTGCCGGGGCCTCATTCTCCCAACAGCTCACAGCCTGGCTTCAGGGACCCCCACCTGCCCCTCCCTTCTGGCTGAGCTCCACCCTGCAGCCTCAAGAGTCTGTGTGCTCTGTGGGAGGGTGGGGAGGAAGGGGAGGTCCCAGGCCACGACAACCTCCCTGCCCCACAGGTGAAGGATGCAGGGGGCTCCATGACCATCCACACGTTTGGTGCCTACTTTGGGCTCACAGTAACCTGGATCCTCTACCGACGCAACCTAGAGCAGAGCAAGCAGAGGCAGGCTTCTGTGTACCACTCGGACCTTTTCGCCATGATTGGTGAGGCCCGCCATGGTGACTGGAGGTGCTGTGATGGGGGAGAGGACCACTGTGAGGACTGAGGGCCACCATGTGATGGTTGGGGCTGCAGAGTGGGTGGGGACTGCCATATGGGTGGAGGCCACCGTGATAGGTAAGGCTCACCGGGGTGGCTGGGCTACCATGGTGAATGGGGACTGTGATGATGGGTGAGGGTCACCATGATCCCCAAGTGTGACCCCTACAGTTAGTGAGCAGCTGCCAGTTCCTTGTTGGGCAGGGCAGAGGCAGCTTGTCTGGAGACACTTCTAGAATCCCAGCTGTCTGCCTCTTTCCTTGGGGATGAGGGAAGTTGGTTTGTGTTCGCCCCAGAATGGCCCAAGGCAGACACAGTGGTAACCAGGCCCAGGCCAGCGTGCACTCTCACTTCCCAGGTCCGTCCACTGCAGACACTGCTGCCCACCGCTCACTGCTGTCTCCCCCAGCACAGCGTGGGAGGAGGCTGTGCCCTCATTTCTCCTAGCACTGGGAAATGGTTCTCAGCATGGTGCTATAGGGGCACAATAGGGTGTTTAACCTGTTGTGGGGTCAGGAAGATTTCCTAGAGCTGGTAAGGCAGAGGTAACTTTCAGGAGGACCCCGGAGGGGCCGTCTAATGCTTCCTTGCTGACCGCTGACCTGCGTATCTGACCCAGGCACCCTCTTCCTGTGGATGTACTGGCCCAGCTTCAATTCAGCTATATCCTTCCATGGGGATGCCCAGCACCGAGCTGCCATTAACACCTACTGCTCCTTGGCAGCCAGTGTGCTGACCTCGGTGGCACTGTCCAGCATCCTGCACAAGAAGGGCAAGCTGGACATGGTGAGCTGGGCCGAGGGGGAGGTGCCCCTTTGCCACCTATGCCAGGTAGGCCCTGATTGCTCAGCCTGCCAGAGCCTATGTGAGGTAGCAGCACCTGGTATTGTACCCATCTTGCAGATGAGGAAACTGAGGCCAGACCAAAGCCTCAGGGATGGACTGGCTGTCCATCTTCCTGTTCCTCCTGCTCCTCCTCTTCCCCATGACCCCACAGGGTTGCTGGGGTCATAGCCTCTCTGCTATGCCCCTGACCCTCCAGATACTAACCCTTAGGCTGCTCACCTATTCGCACACTGTGGTTTGCTGTCTCCATTGGTGATATTGGGGACATCATGTTGCATTGGGTCCTGGCATCCCACCCTTGGGACAGCTACTTCTGCCACTGGACACACAGGTGGCACCAGGGCACCAGAGGGAACCAGCTGCGCAGGCATAGCCACACACAGAGCAGAATGTGGGCGGGAGCTCTGGCTCTGCCTGGTGTGAACCTGTGTGTGTCCAGATGTGCCAGTCGGGGCACACGGGCACCCATGGCACATGGCAAGGGGACATGTAGGTGCACCGACAGCACCCCAAGCTCGGCGCACAGACCCCGAGCCACCCCTGGGTCCCAGGCAGGGCTGGGCCACCCTCACACCGCATGTGGGCACAGGCCATTGCTTTCGGGAGAGGACCAAGTGTGCCCGCTCTGCCCATGCCCAGGTACACATCCAGAACGCCACACTAGCCGGAGGAGTGGCCGTGGGCACAGCAGCCGAAATGATGCTCATGCCCTATGGCGCCCTCATCGTGGGCTTCTTCTGTGGCTCCATCTCCACGCTGGGCTTCGTGTTCCTGACGGTGAGGGGCCCAGGCAACGGGCTGGGGCTGAAAAGAGACTGGGAGGAGTGTGGCGACCCAGGGAGACGCTGGGGGTGAGGGGTCCTGGGTCCCCGCCCGCAGCCCCAGCCTGAGCAGCCCCTCCCCCTCAGCCATTCCTGGAGTCCCGGCTGCGCATCCAGGACACGTGCGGCATTCACAACCTGCATGGCATCCCTGGCGTCCTGGGCGGCATCGTGGGTGCTGTGACAGCAGCCTTCGCCAGCCCGGATATATATGGACAGCGAGGGTAAAGGGGGCGCAGGGAGGTGGGGCCTCCTCCTCCTCCGCGGCTCTGCCTGCTGGGGCCGCACACCGGCTCTGTGCCCTGCCTCTCCCAACCTCATCCCCTCCCGGGGCCATGGACACCACCCACCTGCCCAGCACCCCTGCTCCGTAGCCGGGAAGGCTGGGCCCTGTCCTTCCCCAAGCCGTTGTGCCCGTGAGCATGTGCAAAGTGGAAACGAGGAGTGACTTGTCCTCTCGGTGGGGCCCTGGCCTATCTCTGTCCCAGGTTTGCAGCCCAAGTCCAGACCGCAAGAAGTCAGGGCAAGTTCCAGGTGTTCGGCCTCCTCTTGAGCTTGGCCATGGCCCTGGTGGGCGGCATCGTGGTGGGTGAGTAGGGGCCCCTGAGCTGTGCGGAGGGAGCCTGCGGGGTCCCGGCTGGGGGAGGGCAGTAGTGGATGGAGAGAAAGTGTCTCTGACCTCCTGGGGCCTCCAACTCTCTTCAGGACTCATCATGAGACTGCCATTCTGGGGACAAGCTGCGGACGAGAACTGCTTTGAGGATGAGGTCTACTGGGAGGTGAGTCCCACAGACCCCTCCAAGGGCAGCAGCATCCCCCTGCCTGAACCCATCTGTGGCTCTCTGGGGGGCAGCGTCCCCTGTAGGTTGAGGACTCCCTTCTCCTCTCTCCCCACATCAGAGTTGGAGGGGGCTGTGTGTGCTTCTTTTTTGAAAATTTTTCTTTTGAGAATAGGTTTTCCTAAATTACCGAGTTGCCCAGGCTGGGTTTGAACTTGGTGATTCTCCTGCCTCAGCCTCCCCGTATGCTGGGATTACAGGTATCTGTTTCTTTAAAAACACATCACCCTTGGAGCTGTTGGTGACCCTAAGCAGGCATCCTTTCCTGGGAAACACTCCTGCAGGCACCTGCCTGGCATAGACTATGGGTGGGGCAGGGCGTGGTGGAACCAGCCTCTCTGGCCCCTCAGGATGGGAACAAGGACCAGCCCATGTCTGTGGCTCCCTGCAGGAAGAACATCACTGCATTTACCTCTATTTTTGTTTTGTTTTTTAGTTTTTTGAGACAAGGTCTCCCTGTGTAGTCTAGGCTGGTTTTAAACTCACTATGTGGCCCAGGCTAGCCTTGAACTCATGGCAATCTTCCTGCCTCAGCCTCCCAAGTGCTGGGATTATATACATGCACCACCACATCTGGCCTTGCCTCTGTATTTTAAAAACTGTATCAGAAGTTTTTAGGGTTCTTCATTATGATATTCATTATATTCATTATAATCCATATCTAACTTAGATGCAGCTTTTCTAATTCATGTAACTTCATGTAAATGCTAAGTGTTAAATTGAAATCAAATTTGTTTTTTGGGTTTTTGTTTTTAGTTTTTTGTTGTTGCTCCGCTGGTTTTGTTTTGTTCTGCTGTTGCGGTGCTTGAATGGAACCTAGGCCCGGTGAGCGCTAGGCAAGCCCTAGTACTAAGCTACACCCTCTAAATGTGTGTTTTTTAAAATTCAAAATGACAAGAAGCTTATTAAACAAAATCTGGATATAGAGAAAAATACCAAGAAATCCAGTCCCTAGGCCCTGGGGGCTCAGGAGTAGAGCACCAGGTGTGAGGTGTCCTGGGTCCAGTCCCAAGCCCTGAGGCAAACCCACCACCGAATTTAAGCACTGTTCACCTTTTTGGGAGTATATTTCCTTTTGTTGGTATTTTCTCTACACATATTTTTCTTACACAGTTGGGACTGTATTATCTGCCCAATTTAGAATCCTGCTCGCTCTTTACCTCTCTAGTGTAAGAATCGCGCTGTTATTACATTCTTAATAAACTTGCTTTTTTTCTCAGCACAAATTATTTTCCTCTTATTTTTAAAGTCAGACAGTAAACTGTTTGAGACACCGCAATTAGAAACCACCCGGGTTTGGTGCTCAGGAAGTAAACCAGAGATGTTACCAGGGTCTGCACACAGAAGTTTCCTCTTGGATCTGTTTTGATCTCAGTCACTTATCCCGAGTTCACACCTTTTCTCACCTACAAACCTTCAGCAGCATCTGCCTTGGGAGTGAGGAAATTCCACATCAATGAAGTGAAAGCCCTGGAACAGGCCTGCGCTGTCCCACCTCAATGCTGAGGTGGCGGCAGGAGCGTGGGGTGACACGGGCTCGCCAGGGCCAAAAAGAGGTGGTTTGTGAGAAGGCCACGATAGGGCGGATATCCCGCGCCCCACCCCACCTCCCAGTCCACTTATGGACGCCTCTGCACCCCGACCCAGGCCCCGCCCTCACCCTACTTTAGGACCTCTCTTCTGGCCACTGCCTCTCGCCTGCCCTACTCCTTATCTTTCAAAAACGGGTTCAGCACAATCTCCCAGAATCCTCCAGGTTTGCTCATGAGAAGTGTGCAATTACAACTCTTTGCTTCAGTGGAATGTCTTGCCCCTGTCCTTGTTGGGCAATGACACCCTCAGGTTCTTGCTGCGCTGGGAGCCTGGGACACTGCCCATGGAGAATTAGCGGCAGGAGACGAAGTAGCCCTGCAGCGGCTGCGATCTACATATCTATCACAAGATGGCGCTCGCTTCCCATCATTTGCAGCTTCTGGCTTGGCCAGATGTTCTGGCTCCACCAAGGACACTGGTGGTCCTAGAATACAGCCCAGGCTGGGGCCTTCAGAATTGCCCTCTCTTGCCACAGGTGCCTGAAGAGAACAGAGCTGACCACACCACCGAGGACCCCACCCTCAAGCCCCCAGCCTTGATTGTATCCTCAGGAACACCTACCTTCTCACCTGTCTTGGTATCCTAAGCTCCTAGGCAGGTGAGCTCAGCCTGGGTCTGGCTTCTCCCTCGGGACAATAGCCGCTTCTCCTGGTGGGGCCTCCATCTTCAGAGTCAGATACAAAGGGGCAGAAAGCAAGCAGGAAGATACGCTGGGGATATAGCTCAGTGGCACAAGCACCTGCCTGGCAAGTGTGAGGTCTTGAGTTCAAGTCCTGGTACAAAAAAAAAAAAAAGAAAGGAAGATATGTGTTGGATGGAGGGGGCAGACTGGCCAGGGAGATCGTGCCAAAGGAGGCTTGGAACCTTTGACTTTATGACAGTCTTTGCCGTAGCACATAGTTGTAGTTCCACCACTAGGGAGGCTGAGGCAGGAGGGTCACTTAAGCCCAGGAGTTTGAAGCCAGCTTGAGCAGCATAGCCAGACCCTGTCTTAGAAAGAAAAGCAACAAACAAAAATCCCAAAGCTGTAGTGAGAAAGGGAGCCTGCAACCCACTGCTTCTAGTGTCTGTCCTGTGCCCAAGAGGCCACACAGGACCGGCAGTGACCCCTTGCTCTTAGCTCTCTCCCTGCAGGCTCCACACTCTCTCGGCCCTGGAAGGATCTGAGGACTCGGAAGCAAACCAGCAGCACCAGCAGCCCCAGGTGTCTCCACCCTCCTGGTTCCTCCTTCACCCCGAGGGGCAGCCTGAAGATAGAGGTGGGGGAGTCACTACAAAGTGGGGGTCTTGCTGCAGAAGTTCCGCCCCCACCCGGGGTCTTGGTGGCCACATCTGTGCCTGCAGGCTGGGAAACCTGGGCCTGACCCTCCCAGGAGGCCACTCGGCTCTCAGCCACCACCTGCTGGGCTCCACCCGCCTCTGCCAACCCCAACCAGACCCTCCCAAGCTCCTGGGTCCACAGACTTCTCTGTGCCGGCCGAGTAGGTGGCTTCCATAAATAAACAGTTTTGTTCTTTGTAGAACCTTGTGGGGGCCTCCACAGGGCCAATTTGAGGGAAAAACGGCTGTGAGAGACCAGGCCTCCTGACACAGCTCTGGCCCTCACTCTAGCGGTTACTACACAGGGGCTCTGTCCCACACTGGAGGGGTCTGGAAGCGCTCAGCTCAGGCTGGGATCTCCCCTCAAGGCCGCTCCTTTAACACAGCACCTGTTCCAAAAAAGCCCTTGAGCCAGCTGCCCTCCGCCAGCCTCCTCCGGAGGGCTGGAGGGAAAGAGGGTCCCTTTTGCTGCTTTCCCCCCACCACACCAGCCCTGCTGTGGCTGCAGAGCAGGGCCTGCTTTTGGGAGTATGGAATTCCTGGGCCCACCAGCAGCCTGGGCAGAGAAACACCCAGTTCTTGCCCTCAGGGTGCTCACATCTAGAGGCGGACAGACCCAGACATAGTGTCCACCCTGAACTCTGACACTTGTGGCTGGAGAAAAAGCTGCAGGATCCTGATCTTTGCAGCAAAGTCTCCTGGGAAGCAGGGATGAGGGAGAGGGAGGGGACGCCTCTCCTCCGCCGGCATCTCCGCCCTCCCCACCCCCTTGCAGTTCACACACACACACACATTTGAGGCTCGTTCCTCTCCCCTGAGCCAGTGGAGGGGAGGCAGGAGGAGGGGCTGAAATGCAACCTATTCACGTCCCCAGCGGTCCCACCCCTCGTTTTCCATGCTGAGGAAAGACAAAACCCCTTTCCACCCTGTTTCTGGGACTTGTCAGCAGCTGCCAAGGGGAGCATGATAATTAAACGTCAGGAAGATGGAAGCCCAAGGCCCCAACTCGAATTGGACAGTTTGCTTCATGGGAGGGAAAACATTGTGACAAAGGAGAAGGTGTGTGCTACACAGTGGGGGGCAGCGTGGCAAGGAGGGCGCAGGGCTTCAGTGCCAGCTGATGCAGAAACTGCCTCTGACACCTCCTGGGACCAGGGAGGGAGCGAGGACCTCGCCAAAAACAGGCTCTGAGGGTACTGGTGGCGGCCCTCCTGGTGCAGTGGGGGGTGTTCTGGAGGTCACCAAGGTTCAGGGTCCTGGGAAGAGGCCCCTGTCCCTCCAGTGCCAGTCACAGCAGGCAAGCGGCCTCGCAGCTGGTGGGGGGTCTTGTCCTGGACCCCTCACTGGAATCCCACACACTGATTGGGTCTCTCCCCACCAGGGCTGTGTTGTGGGCCGGGGTCCCAGAGCCTGACCCATCTGTGACTCTGACTATGCACCAGTCTCCTGTCCCTGATGCAGGACTGGTGACAGTTGGGCCCTGAGCCCTGGCTGTGCTGGGGCCTCCTGTGGCCCACCAATGAACCTTTCAACCACCCTGAGTGAAAGAGGCATCGTGGCCTTAGAGGTGGGGAAACGGAGGCCCAGAGATGTTGACGCCTTACCCAGGGTCACCGCTGCCGTGGACAGTAGCACGAGTGTGAGCCCTGGGCCCCGCCACTGGACCTGGCTCTGTTCTGTTCTCTGGCCCCTGGCCCCAGCCTCAGGCTGGAGAGGGAGATCTCTAGGGTGGCCTGGGACGAGGGTGCAGGTTTTCCTTCCCATGGATCCCAGCCTGGGGTACACCGCGGGTGTGGGCCACAGCAGGTTGAGACCGTCCTGGAGGGCCGCACACGAGCCCCACACTCCCTTTCACGTGCTCATGGAGAGGCTGCTGAACTACAAGGACAGGGGGGCTCTGTCTGCTCCTGCCTGTCTCCCGCTGCTCCCCCTCCAGCTGCTGCCCAGGGGGAGCCCCACTTGGGGTGGGGGCCAGGCTGGGGTGCTTAGAGCCGGGGCAAGGACCGGGCAGCAGCCACTGTGGCTGGGCTGTAGGGATTAAGATGTCCAAATTGGATGTGGAGAGCTGAGCCAGTTCCCAAGGGAGTGGAGGAGTCTGCAGCCAGGCGGCCTGCTGGGCCTAATGCCCCAGGAGCCCCAGAAGCACAGCTGCTGTGGAGAGAGGGCCTCCCTGGACCGGGTCCGGCAGCTGGGGTCTGGGCACCCCGGCAGCCACCTGAGAAGATGGGGAGTTGTGCCCACAAAAGTGTGTCTGGGGACAGGTTCCCCTGGCCTGGGCGCTGGGTCTGCGGAAGATGCCCAGAGCCTGGGCATGGGCAGCCCCCGAGTGTGTCTGAGGTGGGGGCTGGGGTGGGGGTTTGAGCAGCTACCGGATGACTGTAGGACTGGACAAGGTCCCTGACTGAGGGAGAGGTGGCAGACATCCTCTGCCCGCTCCCAGGGGGCAGCCCCATGTAGGTGCTGTGTGTGTGTGTGTGTGTGTGTGTGTGTGTGTGTGTGTCCTTCAGCGAGCAGGGTGCTTGAGGCTGTCCTTCAGAGGTGGCTGGAGGGGCTCTGCACATTGTAATCAGATTAAGGGGACCAATCACTTAGGGCTCTTGAAAGGGCCCAAGACTTTAATCAGCCCTGAGCACAGGTCCACAAAGCCTGGGAGGGCTCTGCGGGAGCTGCCTGCTGGGGGGCTGTGGGGTTGGGGCCACTTTCTTCTCTCCCTGCTCTCTTAGTAATTATGTCAATTTGCTGGCCAAATGGTTGGTTTGAGTGGATGGGCTTGTGCCCATTCATGTGGTAATGCAGGGACCAGCAGCAGCTTCAGGCTGGAGCTGGGAATCAGGAGGTACTGGGACCCTTGTCCCCAGTAGGCGGCCCTGCAGGTGTGGGGAGCCAGGATCAGGGCCCCTCTGCCTGGTGGTGGCCCGCATCCCATGTGTTCCAGAATCATCAGGCTAGGCTGTGCTCTGGGATAGAGGCTGGGTGGAGAGGAAGGAAGAGATGAGGGGGTGAGGCAAGGGCCACCCTGTGGGCAGAGGGTCTGGGTCTCTGAGGTGAGCCTGGGGGTGCTCTTCCCCCAGTGGCACCAGCTGAGGCTTGAGTAGTTTGGGAGGTGCCAGAGAAATGGAATCTGCGCAGATTTGGAGCTGAGGCCCTGGGTGACATCACCAAGCCACCCTCAGTACACGGTGGCTCTCTGCACCCACTGCTAGCCCAAGAAGGCAGGCTCTGGGTGTCCCATTTCATGAACAAGAAGACAGAGGCTCACAGAGGACAGAGGCCACATAGCTTGGAGAGGAGCAGCAGAGATTTGAACCCCACTCTGTCTGACCTCTCTGCCCTTTCTCCCTCACTTGGATTCTTCTGCCAATCACAAGGGAGGCCTGTCTCCCTGGTTTTGTGGAGGCAGGGAGGACATGAGAACCAAGATGACCCTGGGTGAGCATGGGCATGGACTATGGTCACTCTCGTATAGGGCTGTGGACCCACAAAAGGTCAATTGGACCTGACACCCAGGGACAAGTGGTGGGCATTAGTGCAAAGACAGATCCTGCCCGGCTGCTTCCCTTGCCAAGGTCTCCACTTCCCTAGGCCCCAGAAGTGGCACCCCCCAGACCACAGTTTCTCAGGTATGGGCCCTTTCCTCCCTGGTCAGCCCCTCATCACTGGTGGGAGGCTGGGGTGCAGGATGGGAGTCTGGGTGGGGACAGGGATCTTAGGAGGTAGGCAGCCACAGTCTAGCACCCCTAACCCTCTGCTCAAGAAGAAAAGGCCAGGGTCTGTGTCTATTGCTGGAGGGCATGGTGACCAGTAAGCCTTCTTAGCGTAGATTCAATTCATGAGGCAGTTGCCACAGGGCCTCTCTTGAGCCAGGTGCTCTGACCACCAAACTCCCCTGCCCCATGAGGGAGGGACAGGACTAACTAAAATCCTAGGACCCAGAACCCAGTCATGACAGGAAGGACTAATGACTAGTCACAGCAAACACAAGAGCCAACCGTGTGCCAGGCACCTTCCATACATCATTATAATCATCACAAAATCCTTCGGGGAGGTGGATGCAGTTACTGTCCCCATTTTACCTCATGAAGAAACTTCAGCAGAGAGACACTGAGTGGCTTTCCCAGGCCGCAAAGCTGAATAGCAGACACCAGACCTCAGATCCCTCTGTCAAAATCCTCAAGTCATTTAGAGGATGTTCTCAAACGTAACATTCTGCCCCTGGACTCAATATGTACATCTCTTTATGCAAAATGCATTTAGTTTGCCTCTAAGAATTACCAAAGTTTTTTTTTTCTTTTTGAGGCAGGTCTCGCAATGTAGTTTGGGGTGGCCTTGAACTTACTTTGTAGCTCAGGCTGGCCTCGATCGCACAGTGATCCTCCTGCCTCAGCCTCCCAAGTGCTGGGATTACAGGTGTGTACCACCATGCCTGGCTCCAAAGTCTTAACAGTTCCAAAATATCTGAAAAGTCCAAATCCAAAGTCTCTTTTGAGACTCAAGGCAAATTCTTAGGTGTCAGTCCCTATAAGACTTGAGAAGAAAGTTAAACACTGCTGATGTACAATGCTACAGATGATCATTCCTATTCCAAAAGGAAACAAGAGAGGGATAGAAAGGAATTAGACCAAAGCAAGATCAAAGCCCAGCAGGGCAAACATTAAATCCTCAGTGCTGTCTCCAGCACCCAGGGTGAGCTGTGGCAACAGATGAGATGTGAACTGCTAAGGGCTTAGGTGACTCTACCCCTACAGCGCTGTCAGTTGCAGACCTCACAGCTTCTCTCTTGGGGTGGCTTTGCTCACTGTCTTTGGCCTCAGGAATTCCACATTCTTGTCTTCTCCAACTTCCTGGGGTCTCCACTGTGCTTTCAGTTTCACTATCACAGCTGCATACACTATGCTTTCAGGGACACACTGCCTGGCCTCCCAGACCATCTTCTGAAATCTGGCTGGAAGCTTCCCTGACCCCACAACTCTTGAATTTTGTATGCCTATAAAACCAACATCACATGAGTGACTCCAAGGTCAGCCACCAGCTCAAGCAGTAGCCAGGCTCCCTTAGATCATTGCTGCAGAGCTCTCTGAGTGCCTGGATGGCTGAGCTCTGAATGAACTGGGTTCTTTGGGACTCTCTTCTGAAAGCAGTCTTCTACTTTTGGAGCCTTGAGCCTTTGAAGACCAGGGTCTTGCTAATCACTGGGATGCCCTCAAAGCATCCTTCCTGTTGTTCTCATACAAAGTACTTGGCTTCATTTTAATGTTGATCTTTTCAGCAACTAAACTTTCCTTTCTTTGGTCAAAACTTTATAGATTCTAACTTTACAAGAGCTTCCTTTCTGGCCATCAGGCATAGCAACGACTCCATTTCCCTGGAAATAAGACAAAGCATGTCTTATTTTTGTCACTGGGACAAATACCTGACACCCATAACTTAAAAGAGGACAGATTTCTTTTACCTCTGGTTTAGAGGCCGTGATCAACTGGCTCCAAGGCAGAACAGCATTGTCGAAGGGCCTGGAGGAAGGAAACCTGCTTAAGTCAAAGTAGCTAGAAAGCAGAGAGAGAAGGGAGGAATCAGAGGGAGATGCACCCTTCTAGGTCAAATCCCTAGTGACCCATAACTCTAACCAGAGTTCACCTCCTAACAACAGATCAGCTATATCACCCACATGATTCAGTCACTTTCCAAAAACCTCACCTATGAGCACATGAGAGCTTTGGGAGAGATTCTTGATTGAAACCACACAGAACCCATAGATCTGGGGAAGCAAACAGGAAAACATCCAGCCTTGTTCTCCAGAGGAAATGATGTCTAAAAAGAGTCCTGGAGGACTAGCTGGAATTAGTCAGGTGATGGATTAAGGGTGAAGATACCAGCTTCTGAGAGGTGACACAAAATCTAGCTTATGAGCAGTGAAGCATGAGGCCAGAGGGAAGACAGGGATTTACCTAAAAACAAATCTAGATCTTATACTAAGGCTGATGGAAGCAAGTCATTGAAGAGCTTTAAACATCAAGGAAGACATGATCAGGAACAGCTTTCTCCTCTTCCCATTCTTATGGGGATGACAGGCTTGGAGATTCTTTCACTTCTAGGGATTAGGCACTTTCAGTTCTGCCTCCAGGCCTTTGCCCATGCTACACCATTTGCCTGGCATGTTCTACATACTCTATTCCATTGACCTTGTTCATTCCTCTTCATACCTTTTCTGTACTCTGTACTTTTCCTTCATACCATTTATTGATGTGCCACTGCCAGTGTATTTGTGTGGTTAGCTAAGTACCTGTCTTCCCAGTAGACATGAATTCTGCGAGAACAGGGATCCTGTCTGGCATATTGAAGAGCTTGATCGATACTTTTTGAATGAATGAGTAGATTTTGGCTACCTGAGAGAATGAGGTACAGGGTAGCAAGCAGAGAGACCAGCTGTGAACACATCTGAGGCTCTGCCAGGACCAACCCAGGTCAGTGACATGGGTGAAAGCTGACCATGGACACAGTGAGTGGCTCGGGGTTTCTGAGGCAGGACCTATGGGCTGGAGCCCACCATAAACAGCCTTTCTCCTTGATCTGAGCATGCACTAAAAGAGTAGAATCTCCAGATGCAACCTGGAAGAACACTTTCTTCCACTTAGCCACTCTTGCCATCTTGAAAGAATTGAAAGTTTTACCTCCAGTTGGGGGAGGAAATAACCAGAGTGAGGGGTCTGGGCACAGCACCATAGGTAAGGGTGACAGAGCACAGGGAAGTGTTGACAACGTTGTCACCCTTAGGACGTGCTCTGGGTGCAGACGAGCTGGTGGGGCCTCTTGTGCTGGCCTCCTGTGATGACCTCCACTTGCTCATGCACTTGGGCAGGAATTTTTGGCCCTGTGCATATCTTCCCTATTTTCTGAAGGTACCAACAGAAGTGTTGCTTCCTTTTGAAGCAACATTTTAGGTCTGGGTGCAACAGAGACCCTCAAAATCTCCTAAACAGTGATACAGAACTAAGACCACAGGGCTAGATCACATAAGAAATACACTGCTGGCCTAGACAACTGGTAAAGAGATTGCTAATTGTCCCACAAAAAGGCCATGTGGCCACCCATTATAATCTACATCCCAGACTCCCTTGCAGCTAGTTTGTGATCACATGACCAAATCCTGACCAATGAGTGGGAGTGGTATACACAGCTTCTAAAGCCTTCAGAAGGAAACCCCTTTCTTTTGCCTACCAGGTACAAATGAAAATGAAATTGAAAATGCATGTTAGCCCAGAGTGATGGCACATACCTGTAATTCCAGCACTGAGGAGGCTGAGGCAAGAGGGTCTCCACAATTTAGGGCCACCCTGGGCTACACTGTGAGTTCAAGGCCAGTATAAACTACAAAACAAGACCCTATCTCAACAAAACAAAACAAGTGCATGTTAACAATGGCAGAGCAACTAGAGAGGAAGAGTCCAAGTCCCTGATAACTATGGGGTAACGGGACCACCCTTCCCCCCTGGGCCACTTACTCATACTTTTGTGCAAGAGAAATAATATTTAATTGTTTAGGCCCTATTCTTTAGGTCCTTTTGATGCAACAATCAAACTGTTATTCTCACAAATATAGTGGGGGTCACAGGAAGACCTCAGAGAAGGGGGTTGTAGTTGGAAACGCACCCCAAAATTGTGAGCATGTTTGAATCTTGGCCCACACATTCAGGTGCATGAGAAACACTGGCCAGTAGCCCTGTCACTCCCTTCTCTCTAGCCTGAGGGCAGTTCTTTTTATGCAGAGGGAACTGGAGAAAGGAGAAGCTCCTTTCTCCTGAGCTCCTCCAAGACATTGTGTCTTTGCTCAGGAAACTTCCAAATCCTGGGGTTCAGGCCCTGGGAGCAGAAGCAGGAAAGTGAGGAAGCTCCTCGCTGTCTAATTTTTTCTGCTGAACGGCAGCAAAGAATAGGATAGGAACAGAGAGCTGCGTACTTAGGCTCACAGCAAGTGTCACTGAGGAAGAGCCCAGAGTGACCGGTGCAGGACAGCAAAGAGAGATGCTACTGTGTCTAAGCTAGGGCTTGCTGGCTTTACTAGATAACACGCAGGAAGTGGTGCAGGCATATGCAGCAGCATCTAGATGGAAGAATTAATTCTGTTTTTTCTTTTGGTCTTTTTGAGACAGGGTCTTGCTATGCAGTTCAGGTTGGCCTTGAGCTTACTTTGTAGCCTAGGCTGGTCTCAAACATGCAATGATCCTCCTGCCTCAGCCTCCCAAGTGCTGGGTTTAAAAGACGTAAGAAAAAGAGTAGCCATGTTGCACTCAGACTGAGGTTTAAATACGTCTTTTCCAATCCCTACAGCTTTGATCTTGGGCAGACTACTTCCTTTCTTTGAGCCTCGGCTTCCTCATTGGTAAAATGTGGAAAATAACATCTATCTCAAAGTCAGCTGTGAGCATTAAAGGTATAAACAGCATAATGTAGCTGAGTGCCAGAGGCTTACAGTACCCTGGAACATTGTGTTGGTGGTGCACTCTTTGTATAAAATACAGAGGAATTTTGTTTTGTTTTTTGCCCCTTTGCAGTACTAGGGATTGAGCCAGGGTCTCACTCATGCTAGGAAAATGCTCTACCACAGACCTATCCCTCTAGCCATTTTATTTTCTATTTCAAGTCAGGGTCTTGCTAAATTGCCCAGGCTGGCCTCAAACTTGTGATCCTCCTGCCTCAGCCTCCCAAGTAGTTTTGATTTCAGGTGTATGCCACTACACCCAGAAGAACACTGAGATTATATATTTCCTATAAACTAGTCGATAAGCACATCCGTGTGTGTACAGGTTATCTTGCACTTTTTGACAGTATGATGGTATGGAAGCAAAACACACTGAGTAGGAACCATACTCGGAGCTTTGAATTTCACCATATAGTATTCCCTTGTGATGCTGGGCAGTAGCCAGGAAGGGCAGCTCCTAGTCAGCTGTGCAATCGTGAGGGGGAATGACCAGAGCTCCACAGTATTGCTAAGCTATGAGGCTCAGGAGGTTGTGTGCACTCAATGCAGTCCCAACTTAGAACTTTTTCAACTTATAATGGGTTCACTGGGACGTAACTTTAAGTCAAGGAACATCCATATATACTCTGGGTACATGTGATATATATACATAATGGACAGATGCTGAAGGGAGCCCCTGTGACCCCCACTTCCTGATATCCATATTCGGGTACTCCGGTGTCCTTCTTGTCTCTCTTATGGACCTGTGACTTGTTTTTAATCAATAGAATACAATAAAGGTGATGAGATGCAGGTGATTCTGTGTGCAAGATTATGTGGTATAATCACAGAAGATCATAACTTCTCCCTTGCTATAGTCTGTTAGGCCCTTGATGACGTGTGTGTGTGGGGGTACTAGGGCTTGAACCCAGGGCCTTTGGAGAGCTACATCACCATCCCTTTTAAAAGTTCTTTTTACTTTTGAGACAGGGTTTTACTAAGTTGCTAAATTGTCCAGGCCCTTGATCTTCCTGTCTCAGCCTCCCAGAGCGCTGGCGTTACAGTGTATACTATCACCCCAGTTCCTTGCTGGTTTTGCAGAAGCAGGAGGCCGTGTTGGAGCCCAGCACAGTGGTCTCCAGAACAGAGGCAGCTGATAACCAGCAAGAACAGGAACCCACAGTTTTGTCTGATCAAGGAACCAGATTCTGCCAAGAGCTGCAAGAGCTTGAAGGGGCCACATCTGGGATTCCAGAGAAGGACCTAGTTCTGGTCAGCACCTTCAGTGCAGTGTGCAGAGGTCTCACCTAGGGCATTTCAGAATGCTCAACCCACAGGAGCTGTGACATAATAAATATGTGTGTCCTGTGCTACTGGGACCGCACTATATTGTTATGTATGTACCTATATCTACCTGCCTAGCTGCCCAGCATAGATCTGTCTGTGTCTGTCTGTCTACCTACCTACTCGTCATGGGTTGCATGCGTAAACATCCACACTATACCACACACACGTGGCCAGGCAGGGTGTTCTGTCCCCTTGACTATAACAAGCAGTGTGGATCAGAACACCAGCGCTGGGACTGTGAATGGAGTGGAAAAGAGGAAGCGTCTCTTTTCTCCAGGCTTGCTCTGATACACGACATGGCCCTCGTGGGTGACCAGCCCGTGTTCTCCCACTGTGCGGAGGAAACCCCTCCCCAGCAGGAGAGAATACAACTGTGTCACAGAGAGGGTGCTGAGACACTGAGAAAGAGGCTAGCCCACACCATTTGAGGAGCGGGTGCCCTGCTGTACTGAGGCTGCCTGACCTCTAGATTTATTTCCCAGCTGCACGAGCTTCCCTTGGGCCTCTGTCTTGGTTACTTTTTTCTCGTTGCTGAGACAAAATACCCAACACCCAAATTGAAGGAAGGAAAGGTTTATTTAGCTTACAGTTTGTGGAGGTTTCAGTCCTTACTTGACTGGTTCTGAGGCAGAATGGCACATGGCAGAGGGCAAACTGTTCAGGGCAGCAGAGCACAGCAAAAACAACCAGCAAAAGGAAGGAATGGCTGCAAGCAGCCTCCTTGTCTCCCCTACATTGTAAACAGTCTACCCCTGCCCAGGGGGCGTGTATCTTTCACATAACCTCCACGTCCTCCTCTTCCACAGGCTCAGGATGTTTACAAAGCACCTTGGCTTCCTCCTGAATCACACAGTTAACCTTTAAAGCTTCCCAAATTAACATAAACAACATCCCGCAAGGGTAAGGGCATATCCTGTTTACCCCAAGAGTTACAACTGTTGAGTTACTTAGTTAAACCTCTAGACTCCCCAAGTTGACACAATGTATCAACCATAACAGTCTCTTTGCAGGCTCCAGGCTCCCAGAGGTCATGGAATCTGCTAGCTTTCTCAGTATTTGCCTCATGGCCTGGCTCATAAGGCTTTTCCAGAATATGTATAGAATGGGGGGTGGTTGCTGATAGTCTGGACTTACGATCTCTATGGACCCTCACTGTATCAGCCAGGTGGTTTTGAATGGAAGGAACAGAAAACCCCAACAAAAATCACTGAAATCAGATGAGGACTTAGTACCTCACACAGTAAGAACATCCCAAGGATATTCTGGGCTCTGTGATTCCATGAGCTTCTGCTTTCTCCTGAGTCTCATTACCCCACCTCCTTTTGCAGCTGGCTTCAACCTCAGGTCAATGTAAAGGTGATCACAGCCGGCTGTGGTGGTGTGCATTAATACCAGCTATTCAGGAGGCTGAGGCAGGAGGATTGCAAATCCCAGCCCAGCCTGAATAATTTAGCAAAACCCTGTTTCAAAATAAAAAATAGGGCCAGGGCTATAGCTCAGGGGCACAAATGCCTAACAGCAAGGTCCAGAGTTCGATTTCTGGCACATAAATAAATAAATAAATTTTTAAAATTAAAAATATAAAAAGGGCTGGGGATATAGCTCAGTGCAAGGCCTTGGGCCCAATTCCCAGAACTGCAACACAATAACAATAAATAAATAAATAAATAAATAAATAAAGGTAGTCAGGGCATTGGGGATGTAGCATGCAGCCCCTGCAACGTCTCGGGCTTCAGGAGCCATCTTTTTCTACTTTTATGTCTTTTCTCCCCCTCAAACATTTTAAAAGGTGAAATTTGAGTATTTACATAAATTGTTTCCATTCTTGTTTTAGTTTCGCTTTCCTTTAAAAAAAAGATGTTATTCTTTATATTTTGCAGCTATACACCTTGTTATTTGATCAGAACATTCTAGTAGAGATATCCTTTAATTTGGTGGTCCTCAAAATGTGGTCCAGCCAGGTGTGGTGGCAAATGCCTATAATCCCAGCATTTGGGAGGCTGAAGCAGGAGGATCGCCTGAGTTTGAGGCCAGCCTAGGTTATATAGTGAGTTCAAGTTTGGCCTGAACTGTACACTGAGACCTTGTCTCAAAAAAACTAAAAAAACAGAAAAGCAAACAAAAAGTGTGGTCCAGGCTGTATCACTATCTGGGAAGATGGTTGAAATTCTTGTGCTGTTTCCATGCCCTGCAGACACAACCTCTGCAACAGGGACCTGAGGATTTGGGGTTCACAGTCCTATGGGGAACCCTGCTGGAGGCCTTTTGCTTTCCTTGATTTAACCCACCTCCTACTGACTGACATTCAAATGGTTTCGTTCTCGTGCTATTATAAATCTTTCTCTGTGTTTTTGTGATCTGTGAGAACATACCTTCTCTTTCAAAAGGTTTTTTCCTATTGAATAATAATTCTCATAAGTTATTTATTTAATAGTTTTTAGTTTGTGGTGCTGGGGATGGAACCCAGGGCCCCATGCACCTCGACAAGCTCTCTGTCACACTGACCTTCGGACATCTTGAAGATAGAGAGATTTCCCATCAAATACTGAAGTCGTACAAGGTTCTAAGCCCAAGGCACATAACTGTGTGCCATTTAAGCATGTTTTGTTCTGATCCCAAATCTAATAATTGCAGGACATATCATAACTGTCTTATTTCCCTGAATTCCATGGAGCTGGGGGCTCAATCACGAAAATCAAGTCTATGACCATTTTGTTTCTCATGGAATTGTCTTGTGTCTCCTGTTGGCCTCTCAGTTGTGATCCAGTGAAGCCTATGTCTCTTTCTAGGAGCAAAGAAACTTTTCAGAAACGGCCCTGACAGGTTTCTCTCTGTGTTTCATTGGCTATAGGAGCTTGAAATCAAGGCCTTGAAGTTCTTTGGCACACTTTCCTGTGAGAAGCTGGGCCTACGCCCTCCCCTGGCTTTGAGCGAGGTGGCTGCCTCCCGGACAAGAAGGATAATATTCTGCTCACTCCCAGGCTCAGGCCTGGACAATCCATCACCTTCTGCTTCTTGTCTACTGGGACACCGACTCATGGAGCACAGCCCCCACGGTCCAAGGAAGTGCAAGCCGGGAGCGTCCTGCTCCCCACGCCTGGGCTGAAGGAGCAGTCCACAGCCAGTGCCAGCTCACCGGACGTGGGAGGGGCCTCTTGGAAATGGGCCCTGCCTGGACCCAGTCACGTTGCCCCAGTGTAACCCTGCAGAACCCAGAAAGGCTGTGTCCATGGAGCTGTCCAGTGCAGACCGGACATGGTCAGCCCAGTCGGTGACTTTGGCAGACTGTCCGTTGAGGTGCAGTAGTTGGCTGCGCTGCATGAGATGGCCGGGCCAGTGATGCCTATGCCAGCCTCCGGCACCTGTGTGAGACTTCAGATACCCAGACCCCTCCCCACCTGGGCTTCGGAGGGCACCAGGGGAAATGCCTATGGGGTAGCGATTCTTAGCCCCCAACGGATGCTGGGCCAGCGGGGCACCCTGCCCCTGCCAGCCTGTGCTAGGAGCCTCTCCCGCTCCTTGGCTACCTCCATCCCCCACTCCATCCCTTTTCTTTTGAGCGAGGCAAGCGGCAAGCGCTGTACAGCTACAGCCCAGCCCATCTCCCCCTCCCTCTCTCCTTCTGCTCTCCCGCTTCTCTTTCTCTCTGTCTCCCATCTCGCAGGTTCCTTCTCTGTGACTCTCTCTTCTTTCTCTCTTTCGCCATACTAGGAGTTGAACCCAGAGCCTTTGCACTGAGCTCCAGCCCTTATTAATTTCCTTGTTTTGAGACAGACTCCCACTAAGTAGCTAATCTGCCCAGGATGAACTTGAAGTTGAAATCTTCCTGCTTCAGCTTCCCAGAGAGCTGGGGTTACCGGCATATGCTACTGAACCAGGATTGTCTTTGTCTCTTTTTATGTCTCTCTCTGTCTCTTCTCTTCCTCCTTGCGGCACTCTCTGGCAAGTACTGCCAAGCCCAGAGGGGAGGTCGGAGCACCCTGCGGTACAGACTGCCACCGATCTGTCACTTCTTCCTCCAGCGGGGAAAAGAGCAGAGCTAAGGGCTTGGGAAGGGGGAGGACTGCAGTCACTGGAGAGGGACAGCTCAGCCAGGGCCGACAGCCGAAAGAAGCCCGCAGTCAGAGGGCCACAGGCAGACCCACTGCAGAGCACAGGACAGTGGCCCAGGGTTCTGGGCGACAGTGGCCCAGGGTTCTGGGCACCAGCTGCCATGCCAGCTCTCCTGACTCCAGGGCAAAGGACTGTGGAGGAAGCTGGGGCTGGTGCCACGTGCAAGCCTCCCCCGCGTACTGGACGGGCAAGTGAGCCAGGCCCAGGGAAAGGCGCCCAGCTCGGCAGCTCCCAGACTATGGCTTCAAAACAGGAAACAGCGTTTCAAAATTGGCAAACCCCATATTATAAGAGAGTTGTTTTGTTTTGTTTTGTTTTGCTTTGTTTTGTTTTGTTTTGAGGCAAGGTCTCACTATGTAGTTCAGGCTGGCCTTGAACTCACTATATAGCTCAGGCTGGCCTCGAATTTACCATGATCTTCCTGCCTCAGCCTCCTAAGTTCTGGGATTACAGGTGTGTGCCACCGCACCTGGAAAGAGAGTCTGTTTGAACACTGGGCTGTCTCTGTGCCACCTAGCCCCAGGTGGATGCCACAAGTCCCTTGTTCCTCCTGGTCCCTACATAAGGAACCTGGAAGTCCCCTCCTGTAACCTGTTATGGCCTCTGTAAGCTCACAGCTATATGGCCAGAGAGATTCTTTGAGGGGAGTAGGGGACCAAGTACCACCACTATCTTCTCATGTGACATTGGCAAGATGAGCCTCTACTTTCCTATCTGTGAAATGGGAGGTTGGATGAGTCCAGCAATATGAGGCACTTTTTTGAGCATCTGGTGAAAAATCTGGATCTTCATTCATCTAAGCATGGATTTCCCCATGATTTCATGGGAGCTGATATCTCTCCACTGGGATCCCAAGCTGTGAATCTTAACTTGCTCCAAGATCCCTTTCCCACGCCTCAGCCACCAAAGTCAGCACAGACCCAACTGCCTGGTGCCACCCTTCTGTGGGGGAGCCAGGAGTCCACCTGTCCCAGTGGGGTCATCGATATGCAGGAGGGGTCTGGGCTGGCACTGGATTCTCATAGCGGTCCCAGGAGGGAAAGGGCCACAGGGGGCATCTGCGCACTGTGCCGAGTTGTCCTGGCTCTGGGGCCCGGTGGGACAGGCAGCACCGCTCCTACACTCCTGTCAGATGAAAGGGGGCAACAGACAGAGGTGGCCTGGGCTGTGCAGGGCGCTGCTTTGTGTCCCTCCAGACAGAGTTACAGGCGCTGTGGAATGTCAGTTACAGCTGAATAAAGACGTCTGCTCGGGCCAGACACTCTTCCTTTCGGCTCCGAGGTATCTCCAGGCCAGGCAGGGACTCTGACAACCTCACTTGTGACTCCATACGCAGCCCTGGCATTCAGCACACCCCAGGAGGATGGGGAAGGTCGGGTGGGGGCTGGAGTGTCCTGGAATTTGGGGAGGGGTGCGATGCAGGAGGAAGGAGCTGACGGCTGCCCTTCCCCTCTCCTCGGGCCAGAGGGTGGTCCTGGGGTGTAATCCGGGAGCTGCAGGAATCTCTTGTATGCTGTTGCTCCCTCCCAGGTCCCTGACCACTACTGGATGTTAGGGATGAGGCTTCCCTGGCCCTTCGTCCTGATGGCCTAGTGTGACGTACTTGAGGGGACAAGCACTAAGACAGCCTGAGGCTCACAGGCTAGGGCCACAGGCAAAGCTGCTGCAGTGTCCCCCAGAGTCTCCTCTTTGGAGGTGGGGCTTTTGGAAGGTGATTGGATCATGGCACGCTGTGCTTGTCAGAGGATCCATCTGCTGACATGCTCATGGCTGAATATGCTTTTAGGAGGTCGGGCCTGCTTGGAGGTGGGGCGCTAGGGAAATTACCCAGAGGGCTATTCTTGTCGCAGGTTCCTCCCTCTCTCTCTGTTTCTTGGCTACTGTGAGGTGAGCCGCTTTCCTCTGCCATAACCCTTTGGCCAGGATATTCCTGCCTTGGAGCCAGCTGACCCTGGACTGAAACCTGAAACCGTGAGCCTAAACAAACCTTTCCTCCTTTCAGTTTTGGCTGTGGGATCTGGTGTCCCAGCACCAGGAAAGAGATTATCACAGAAGCTGAAAGTTTCCTTCCCATCCCTGAGCCAACCCCAGGTACAAAATGAATACAGCTACATTTGTGTGGACCTCCATGCACGGGCCACTCACAGGCAGAAACGATCCCACCTGACTCATCGTGGTGCAAGCATGTGTGCATGTGTGTAGAGCTGTATGTGTGTGTATCACAATCATGAAAGGTTGGAGCAGAGACTTTGAACTTGCCTAGTACTAAAGGCACAAGACAAAGGGGAAGGGCCTAGGCCTAACCCTAATGAGTGACCAGGGAAGAAAAAGCGAGCCGTGGGCTCCACACCGCAGCCAGTCCCAGGGCCTCTTGCAGCCAGCTGGCAGCTGGCACTTTCCACAGCGAGATGTCCCCCGAGGGTTTGCATGTGCAGGCTGCGAGTGCAGGGACTTGTAAATGTGCCCCAGATCAACAAGCCCTATCAGGTCTCCCACATTGAAATTTGTGAATAGCTAATACTTTCACCTAGTACAAAAATTAAAAGTTTTGCGGAGAGAGGTCTCTCTTGGGACCTTCATGGTTCTTCTGCTCAGTTCTCACCACTCCTTAAAAGATCATCACTGTTGGAGCTGGGGATATAGCTCAGTGGAATAAGCGCCTGCCTAGCAAGCGCAGGGTCCTGAGTTCAATCCCCAGTACCGCCAAGATCATCACTGTTGCCCGGGATGGTGCCATCCACCCGTAATCCCAGGCCTCGGGAGGGTGAGGCAGGAGGGGCACTAGTTCAAGGTCAGACAGGGAACATAGTGCGACCCGTCTCAAATCCCTTCCTGAGACTCATATGAGATAATTGCTCTTATGAGTTGCTTATACACCCTCCAGAGTTTCTTTGCACATGAGCAGCCCAGTGCAAACACAACTCTTCTGTCCCCCTCACCTTCACAACAAAGGAGCTATTCTGTCCTTCACTTTCCCTGATTTTGTTCTGCAAGACCTAGTGGCATGGGGCTTTTGGGGGCCTTTCTCAACGAGAGCAGAAAGAGGGTCATTGGGTACTTTGCAGTCTTTTGCTTTCACAAATGTCGCTGCAGCAAGTCGCCCTGCACATGTCTGTGTAGGGTAAATTCCCAGAAGCAGATGCCTGGGCCAAAGCTTTAATGCATTTGTAATTTTGCTGTCTGGACAAATTGTCCTCCACCAGGCAGGTGCCACCTCCTGACCACAGCCTGTGGCATACAGCATTCTGACAGGTGTGGGCCACTGACTGCTTAGGTCTGTGTGTGGCATGAGTTTCCACTGGAATCAGCTCTCCACCGAGGATCAAGAGGGGACTCTTGTCTTCAGTCTGCTGGCACCTCGCATGGCCCAGCTCCGGCTTAGCACCCATGCTGACCTCCGCACACATCCTGGCGAGGCCTGCCGCACAAGGTCCTTGGAGCCTTCCTGGTCCAGGGCACTGGGGTGGGGTCTGCACAAACACCCACAGCAACCCTGTCCCTATAGGTCTGTTCTTTCTTTCTCTCCTGCCTTGTCCTCTGTGCAGTGACTGAGGATGGAGCCCCTAACCCCAATCCTTGCCACGCCCCCATACAGACAGCTTGTTTCTGCAAAATACAGCAGGAGAGCCTGAATAAATGTCCTCCTGAGGTTACACCCTGGGAAAGTCCAGGAGCACCTGCTAAGCCCAGGCCCCCTGCTGAGGCACATAGGCCGTGGGTCCACCTGGCCACACCTCTTCACCCCAGGCCCCAGGGTCCACTGTCATAAAATGGGATGAGTTGGGGGAGACTCATGGGTTCCCAGATCCCCTTCTAGTTCTAGCTCAGAGCTAACGATCCCCAAATCAAAGGAGGCGTGGCTCACAAACAATGTGCTTGTTTTGCAAGGTGTTGTAGTTTGGGGTTTTGCAAGGGGAAAAATACAGTACAGGACACATATCTTATAAGATGATTTATAATAGTCTCCCAGAGTCATGTACAAAAAGAAAGTACAGGAAATCTTTCCACACACTCAAGACCAAAGAATCCAGCTGAGGGCCTGGATCCCACAGTAATGTTCTGCATGAATCCAGCTAAAGACTTAGAGCCCATAACAATGCCTCCCACGAGTCCAACTGGAGGTCCAGAGCCTACGACAATGTCTCATGCAGGCCTGTTTCATGGAAAACATGCGCTGGGAAGGCCCAAAAGTCAGTGTTGGAAGCTAGAAAGTCTGTGCCAGCAGGCTGAGGGATCTGCACTGGAGCCAGGAAGTGATGTTCAAAGAACCAGAGCTCCCCTGAAAAGTACCAGGGCCATCCTCAGCAGCAGCGAGGTCTTGAGCTTCTCTGACGAGGAGGAAGCCGAGTTCCCATCAGGAAAGCCAACACAACAAGCTTCTTTAGAGACTGAGTCATGCACCATCTTCCCCTCCAGACCCAGGAGGACCAGAGCTCCCCCAAAGTGTACCATAGCCATCCTCAGTGACAACGAGGTCCCAAGCTCTTCCGACAAGACCAGCCAACTTCATCAGGAAAGCCAGCATGACAAGGTCCTCCCACAGAATAGCTCAAGCTCCTTAACAGCTTCTACCAGCTCCCAGCTTGCTCTCTTCTTCTTTTCCAGTCTTCACCTTCTGCTTGGACGTCATCTCCTGGCTTCTGATGCAGATTCTTCAGCTTCCATTCTAGACCCTTTAGCGAAGGTGTAGACTCATCAGCCTTCCATGGCAGACCCATCAGCCTCCTGACACAGATTTGCACTAAACATTGCAGTGAGCTCCTGACCTTGGAATGAATCCTTCAGTCTCCAGTGTGCAGACACCCTCTGCACGCTTCCTCATCCAACTCTGACTGACCATCGTAAGCTGATCTTGTAATTTCTTATACATTTGTGTATCTTCTGTTATATCTGTTTCTCTGGTAAAATCCTGGCTGATACACAAGGATTCCTTGCAAGAGGCCCCCGGAGAGGACCTGGGAAGCTGAGAGAGAGACAGAGAAAGAGAGAGAGATTTTATCCAGGTGTGCCCTTGCCGTTCTGAAAGCTGCGCGAAAGATTCAAACAAGCGCAGGTCTGAGATCAGCCCATCTGATCTGGTTTAAAGTCCGTAAAGTCCCAGCGTGACCGTTTTCCGGTGTTGCGGATTGGTACCTCTACGCGCCCCCTTGTAGAAACAGGCTTAGTACTGGACACAGGAAGTGCTTGGCAGGAGTTTCCAAGACCAGCCTCTGGGCTGCCAGGCGAGGGCAAGGGTCAGCAGTGGCGCAGACCCACCCGGTGCCCTCGGCCAGGCTGTGGGCGAGTCTGGCGCCGGCACCGCCGAGCAGGGGCGTAAGCGCTCCCTGCTTATGTCTGGACCGGCCGGGAGGCTGACGGGGCGGCGAGTGACAGCTGGGAAGGTTTAATTGCTCTCCCGAGCACCTCCCTCCCTTGCCAAACGATCTGCATTTCAATGTGAGAAGAAGTGGAAAGTAGGATGCTGCTCAAAGGGGTTACAATGATTAATCATTTAAAAAGCAAGATCTTAATTACAGGCCGCAATTTTTGCTATTTAAAGAGTCCATTAGTTGCCAGAAAGAAGAAAAAAAAATATCACAGGTTTTTCTCCTCCGAAAGTAGAGCGTGTGTGGGACAGCGGGGGAGGGAATCAGCTGCTAGTTCGGTTGGGTGGGGGGGCAGAGGTTCCCTGCACCTCTGCGAGAGGCCAGGCCAGGAGCGGGCCCTGCCTCCGCCAGAGTAAGCGAGAGGCCACCCTGAGGTCAGCTGCTGGGGAGGCCTTGGGACGAGGCCTTGGGGCGGGGCCAAGAGCGCTGCTGGAATCCCACCTGTGGGGCCCCGCCCCTCTGGAGGCCCCGCCCCCGGCCTGACCTCTGACTCCACCCTGCGCAGGACACCGGGTTAATTGCCAGGCCTTCCCCTCTGACCCTTCTGTGGGTTTTAGTCTTGTTGGGTCTCTCGAGGCCACCAGGGTATACAAAGGAGACTGGTGTGGGCGCAGCGTTGGGAGTCAGATAAAGACAGCTAAGCTCCCGTAGTGGATTAATCTACTGATCCTCAGGGAGGTAAGAGATCAGAGGATCAAGGTCTCCGGTGACCTCCGAGGCTTCTGTGGCAAGGGGTGTAACCACGCATCCTCAGCCTCGTCATGGGGAGGCCTGGGCACACTTTCACCTCCGAGGAGGCACAGAGGCCCAGCCCAGGGGTCTGGCTGCACAGCCAGGGCTGCCTCCTGGGCCCCACCAGGACAGGACCTCCGGTCCAGAATGGAAAGCCACTGATGCTGCTAGGGCCGTCAAGACCAATAACTTGGGTGAGTTAAAAAAGTGGAAAGTGAGCCAGGCATGGTGGTGCAGGTCTGTTATCCCAGTTACTCTGGAGGCCGAGGCAGGAAGATCCCAAGTAGAAGATCAGCCTGGACAATTGAGTGAGACCCTTGCTAAAATAAATCAGGCTGAGTGATGTAGCTCGGTTGCAACATACTTGTGAGGCCCTGGATTGTACCCTGAGCCCTGAAAACAACAACAACAAAAACGTTGAAAATGTGAGTTGTACCCAGGCTTCAAATTATCCTTATTCCTCTGATACTGTAGGTTTAAAACAAGCTTGCAAACACATTGCAATGTTTACCAGCCTACCCAGGAGGAAAGGTTTATTCCTCGCCGAGCCTGCTTGATATCGGTAGTAAATTAAATGGAATTGCATCCATAAACAGCCGCTCCTGCCACACTGATTAAATGCCTCTGTTGTTTGTGTGTACGCCTGTGAGTTTCAGGCAGCCTCATTTTTTCTAACACTCAGGCCCCAGAGGGCAGGCTGCTAAATTGGATTGAATGATAATCCGAGGGGTGTCCAGGGAAGAGGAGACCCCAGCCATAGACCAACAATGCAGGTTTGAATTCGGAATCACCACACTGATCTCTTGGTGACAATGCCTGACATGTGCTGCTGCCATCTTCAGAGCCACCTACCACGCCCTGAGCGGGAGGGTGGCTGTCCCTTGTCCCTCCAATTGCCAGGTTCCCAGCTCCTAGGGCGGGAGCTTGGAAGACCTCCTCCACCTTCCCCTCCTCCCACAACTGGATGCTGGTTAATTGCAGAGTTAGGAGCCCTAACAGGCCAGACCGTATTATTTTTGATGTTGGCTCTTTTCACTGGTTCTTGCCTTGAAGCCGCAGTAATCAGCAGGTTTTAGCTCATCACTCTGGTGACACTCTGCTTGGACCAGGAAATGGCAAATGTGATGGAAATAAGAACTTTATTATCTGTGTGAGCAGAGTCCTGCAGCCAGAAACTTAGATGGGAGAATGCAGAGGAGGAGCGGACACTAGGAAGCCCTCCCTTGGGGACCATCTCCTCAGGGGACACTCCAACCACAGGGCCTACAGCAGCAGGTCACACATACAGGACACAGACCCCTGCCTCCACATCGGCTTGGAGAACTGCAAATTGCCCCTTCAGGGACCAGGCTCAGAACCCTCCGGGAGCCCTAGAAGGTCCCAATGCCAGGGCGCCCCCTTGTGGCACATGCAACTGCGGGATGGGAGGGGTAATCCTTGAGGTTGGGTACAGTGGGATTTTAATCACTACCTCCAACCGCCTTTTGAGGGTCTCCCCTGCCCTGTGATGCTCTGGGAGACCCCTAAAACAGGTGACCCCTAAAACAGGTGCGTTGTGATTTTCATGTGGGGAAACATGCCTGTCCTGGGGGCACAGCTGAAAGTGACTGCATGTCCTGGGGAGACACCAAAGCCCCCATAGAAACTTGGGGGAGCATCCAGACCGAGCCACGAAGAGCAGTGACTCAGGCAGCCCAGCCCTCACCCACTGCCAGCCCAGGAAGCCATGAGGACACAGAATCCCCTGCCTTCATTCCACAGGGTGACATTGCCCAGGAGCGGGGGTGCTAGAACCTCTCCACCTGCAGAACCCCAGCTCCAGCTCCAGACCTGGCAACTGGAGGATGCCAAGTGTTTGCCTTGTACAGACCTTCAAATGATCCACAAATACTTATTAAGCTGGATGCCAGGCCGCACTCGGGGCCACACCACTGACAAACAGTCATGTCCCTGTCCTCTTGGAGCTCGGTTCCTGCCTGACGAAAAAGGATGAGTGGGTGAGCTGCCTCGTGTTTTTGCTCCAATGTCACCCTCTTAATGAGACCTCCCTATTTCTCATGTCTAATCCCCACATTCTGGGAGGCTGAGGCAGGAAGATCAAAAGGTTAAGGCCAATGTGGGCAATTCAGTGATCTAGTGAGACTCTGTTTCAAAATAAAAAAGGGTTAGGGACAATGCTTAATGTGAAGGCCCTGGGTTCAATCCCAGTACCCCACCCCACACACACAAATGGCAGCCCACAGCCTGTCTGTTCACCTTTACATATTCATTTCTGCCTTCCAATGATCTTTGTCCTGCTTTTTGTTTGTGTCTGTGGTGATGAACTCAAGCCTTTACACTGAGCTACACTCCCCAGCCTTTTTAACTTTAATTTTCCAGACAAGGTCTTGCACAATCACTAAGTTGCCCAGGCTGACCTCAAATTTGTGGTCCTCCTGCTCCAGCCTCCTGAGTAGCTGGGATTACAGTGAGAGTGCAACTCAGCCCCCACTGAGCACTGTATGTCTTTATCTTGAAGGTCAACTCTCTCCTGCACCAGAACGTCAGTTCTTCAAGGTGAAGGACTTGTGTGTGCTGTGTTCAAAGCTGTGTGCCACAGAGCCTACATTAAGGTTGAGGCTCATTGAAGGCTCATCTATGCATTGTTGAATACATAGATGACAGTTACCCTGCCACACTGGCCTACTCCCTCCCGTGTAGCCCCAAACCCTCCTCTAGACCCTGCTGTGGGGTCCCCAAGTGGCTCACTGCCTGTCACCCACTGTGAGCACTCACAGACATGCTTTCCCCAACCTGGGCCTCAGTTTCCTCATCAGACAAATGGATCCATGTCTTTCCTCCTCTGCTGGCCTTGTATTTGCTAAAATTGAGTCTGGGTCTCAGCTGGCCAGGGACAGAGGCTTCATGCCACATGGATCCCTGCCTTCCCCTTCCTGCCTGTGCCCTGCCACGTATGGGACACCATGTGAAGGGTGAGAACCCAGGTGCTGTACCCTGAAGCTCCCAGCTTTCTTTGCCGGGCCTGGCTCAGCTGGCCCAGGCTCTCTGTAGACTGTCAACTTAGGGCTCCCCCAGTGGAATGTCCCTCGTCCTCCACATGGGACAGGCCCCTTCGGCACCAGGGGCAGCACGACGTGGGCATCTTTGTTCCTCCTTCCTGCCACAGCTGTGTCTGTACCTGCCTGGCCTCAGGCTTTCATCCGCACGGACTTCATGCGACACCTCACAAGGAGGGCCCCTGGGGGCGGGCAGACGGGGAGGATGTGTGGCCACACATCCTCTTGTGCTTCCCTCTGCCCTCCTTTGCAGACCCGGAGCAGCACGGTGAGGTCCCCGGCTCCACCGAGGAGCGGCCCAGCTCCTCCCAGCAGAGGACGGCCTGGATGGCAGCGGCCTCTGAAGACTTCGAGCAGCTGCTGGGGAGCCAGGGCCCAGCGGGTCCTGAGCAACAGCGAGCTGGAGTGAGCAGCCCTAGGGCCCCCAAGTGGAGGGGTGGAGCAGACCTGTGCTGAATCCTTGCTCGTCTATTTCCTGGCTGTGCGGCCTTGGAGAAGTCACTAGACTTCTCTGCGTTTCAGTTCCCTGATGCCAAATAACAGGCCATAGTCATCCTCATTTGGAAAGGTTGATGTCATAGAATGCAGTCCCTGGTGCAGAGCCTCGGCACGCAATAAGTGGGAACTGGTGATTTGCATTCTCATGGGTAAATAACCACTTTAGAGCTCCGAGCTGTGTGGCATTGGGTAAGTCGTGTGCCTTCTCTGAGCCCATGTATAAAAGAAGAAGCTTCGAGTAAAGGAATGGCAAGGAAGGGGCAGCTGGGCTGGCTCAGACTCAGTAGAGGAATCTGGAAACTGGGTCTGCTCCTGAGGACAGCAGAAGGACTCCTGGCTTGGAGGTGCAGCCGGGCTGGCTGTCCATGGAGGGCAGATATCCTCAGTGTGGCCCCTGCAGCTGGGCTGCCCTTCTGGATTCCAAGAAGCAGCCCAAGACTACGTCCCACTAACTTCTGACCCAGAGGAACTTGGGCTGGGAGCCCCTCTGCAGCCCCGCTGGAGTGAGAGGCGGCAGGGGCACAAGGTCTGAGCAGGGCAAAGGGCTTTCCAGATCCTCCCCTGGACAGATCTGAGCCCCCCCAAGCCAAGGCAGCCACCCCCAGGGGATCACTGAGGCTGGTCCCCGCAGGTGCTTTACCTGACCAGCCAGTCAGGGAGCCCATCTGCAGCATGGCCACACGGTTCACACGGTTAGGAGCTCAGGGTTCAAAGACTCATTGCCTTGAGTTCCACTTGGGAGTCAGAGAAGGCACACGACTTTCCCTGAGGAAGTCACTTGGCTTCTTTCAGCCCTGTTCGTCCAGGGGAAGAGGGCCACAGGGGGACGCGGCATACTGCTGTTAGGGTCAGCCTCCCAGACTGTGTCAGCCTCCTGCTGGGGCCTCAGGGCCCCAGCTCAGGCTGGCGTGCAGCGTGTGTGCGGGACATTGAGGGCAGGAGCTGCAGAGCAGGGAGCCAGTGGCCGTGTGAATGGTTGATCCCAGGGTGGGGTGGGGGAGTGGGGGGCTGTGAATGGGTCTTGGGCTCCTCACTAGAGGGTCTGGGTCCCCAGCTGCCTCTGAGGGGGCAGGACTGGTGTCTCAGGAGCCTGGGAAAGGCGCTCCCTACCAGGCCACAGGCAAGGGCGGGAAGTCAGGGCTGGAGGGGGCTTTGTACCCTGCACAATTGCAGCCGCTCTTCTGGATAAAGGGGCGAACAAAGGGGCCTGCGGAAGTGGCCACGCTGCTCAACACCAGGGAGGCCCCAGGAAGCCAGCTCTCGCTGGCCGCCCACCCAGGCATCCCCCAATGTCCCCGCTGTCCCATTCCGGAGGGGCAGCTGGCCCCAGCCACCCACAGCCTGGGCAGCTGGGCCAGGAGCTGTGAAAGCCAAGGGAACACCCCCTATGCACCAGAAGAGCCCAGCCAGCGGGCGGTGGGGGCTGTGGGGACTGGTGACTGACAGGGTGGGCTTAAGAAAGGCTTCAGTCCTGGGCAAAGGATGGCTCCACTCAGCCCCCTTTGCACCAGGGGCTGCTAGTTTGTGGACAGACCCCTTGTGACCACCCTTATGCCCAATGAAGCCTTGGACTCTTTCCTCAGCAGGCTCACTGGCCAAACAGGTGTCTCACCCTACGGGCCTGGTAACACTTAAGAAGCACCCCAAATGGCCCAGCTCAGGAATCAGTCCACCTGGTCTCCGCATCTCTGGCTCTGAGACCTTCATCAGCTTCAAACTCCCCAGAACTGAGGTTTCTTTATCTCTAAAATGAGTCTGTAGAGCTAGGGACACAGTGGTGTCCACCTAGAGTTCCACCTGCTGGGGAAGCTGAGCGGGGAAGATTGCTTGAGGCCAGGAGTTCAAGACCAGCCAGGGTGACACAGCAAGCTTCTGTCTCAAAAAAAATTGGAGGATGGGTGTACATGACACGGAATCATGGAATAATGAGGTTCAAGCCCCTGACATATATAATCTGCTCTCTAAATAGCAACTACAGAGCCGGGCGTGGTGGCACACACCTGTAATCCCAGTACTCAGGAGGCTAAAGCAGGAGGATTGTTGCAAGTTCGAGGCCAGCCTGGGCTACAAAGTGAGTTCAAGGCCAGCCTGAAATGCATAGGGAGACCTTGTCTCAAAAGGGCAAAATAAATAAATAAATACATACATTTATTTATTTCACAGGTCCTGTCTGCATGTGAAAGGGCCACACATTCTAAATTAATTGGGTCCAAAAGTAGGCTCAGGCTATGACTTCCGCAGTCTTAGTAGCAAACAGCATAGGCTGGAGCCATGCCTCTTCATGTGCTAATAACTTCGATTTACAGAAAAGTTGCTGAGAATGCACATTTCCCATATACCCTATCCCCAGGTTCATCCAACAGGAACATCTTCTATAACGACCAGATGTTCGTCACAAGGAAGAAATGGTCAGCGCTGCAACACTAGGGACTAAAGTCCAGACTTCCCTGAAGCGAGTCACCTGTTTCCTGACTCATTCTGGGACCCGATCCCAGCACCTATTTATTGTATTTGGCTCCTAGGTCTTAATGGATGTAAGGGTGGGTTGCTCTCCAGTGACTTTACTGACTTTGCAAGACAAAGCTCGTTTCTGCAGCAGGTTGAGGACCCCCACCCATAGTTTCCCTATCAGGAGATTTCCTAGCTCCTCGGAGCATACCAGGGTTCCCCCTGCCAAGCTCTGGCAAGGGAAGGATCTCTGTGCTTCCTGCCAGTTTGGAAGTCTGTGGGACACACAGTCAGGAACTGGGATCCCCAAAGCATCCTAGGGGCCTGGGTCCCTGCTACTTGGCACAAACCTCATGCATTGGTGCACATAGGCCAAGTTTCCCTGCAGCTCAGAAGGGTCCTGAATCCACAAGTCGCCCCACTCCCAGCCCCAAACACTGGAATGAGCCGGAGCGGGGCCTAGCCCCCAAGCCCACACCTGCCTTCCTCCCACAGAGCTGGTTCCAGGGGCTGCCTGGGTGTTTCCAGGTCCCCTTACATCATGGGAGCGAGGAAGCAGCCAGACCCCAAGTTTGCAGAGGGAGAGCCCGCTGGGCTGGGTGGGAGCAGCACAATGGCCCCTTCTGTAGGCAGCTGGCAGAGTGTGTGGATCCCGGGCATCTGAATGCCCTCTGTGTTTAGGCAGCAGTGCCAGCACCCGCCCCAGAGAGAAGGAGCCTTTCTTCCCTGCTGGCCAAAGCCATGGCTCCCAAAAGAGCATGAACAGCACAGTCTTGGGGCCAACCTTTGTTCACAAATGGTTTCCTGGCCATCTACCTCACCTCCACTTGGGAATCCCAGAGCCGGAAGGAAGTGACTAAGGGCTTGGGTGAGACCTGAGCCTGGCCTGGCTGACCTCCGCCACCTATTCATCCCCAGCTGCCCGGTCTAGAGGCGGAAGACCTCCCACAAGGAGGGAAGACCCCCCCACCAGGCTCTCCCAGAGGGCCCCGAAAGCGGCTGCCCTGAAGCCTGTTTGGGGCACATCAGGGGAGGCAGGCAGGGTGAGGGGAGTCCCATAGGAGTCACCATGCCCCCCTTGAAGGTAATGGAATTGAGACCCAGATAAGGCACAGACATGCCAGGCTTCCAGCTAAAGGGAAAGGACTCGGGCTGGCTCTCCAGATACCAGCTCAGGTTCATCCCACATGGCCCCTAGGCCATTTCCTCTGAAGGTTCACGCCCTTAGCTCTGTGTAAGGGTGCGCAACAAGAGGTCCTCAAGAGGCCATGTTCACTGCTGGGTTTTTGTCATCCATTTCTAACTGCCCAGTTTGGGACCTGTGGATGGATGAGCAGGCATAGGGCTGGCTGGGACTTTTGGAAGGACTGGGAGTCACCGGGAACGTGGCCTCAAAACTTTTGGTGTGGCTATTGAGTGCCCTCCCCTCTCAGGGCAGCCTGGTGAGGATCCCAGTCCTAAAACTAGGGCCAGCATTGCCCCATCCACCCATCCCCGGCCAGAGAGAGGAAGCAGGGGCTCAGACTGTCACCATGTGCCTGCCAGACACACCACAGAGATGTGCACTGTGTCAGGCATGCCAGACCCTTGTCATGGGCATGGGGATGGGTGGCTGACACCTTCTATCCATTTGATCCCATGCAACATGCTGCAGACCAGACACTCAAATGTGCACCCAGAGGATACACATGGAGAGAGGCTGAGAACATGAACAGGAAACCCTGCACCAAACCCCTCACAGACTCAGTCATACACTGAGAGGGGACAAACCAACCGTGGATGCACAGAAGTAAGCACACCAAGATTTTCCAAAGGCCAGGGGGTAGGACATACCTGGCCTAGGGAAAGGCAAATGTATGGTCTGTAGAGAATTTTCAAAAATTCTTTTAAAAATTGTATTGGCACATGCTTGTCCTCTATAAGGATCACATTCATTGTGGGAAGTTGGTACAGTTACGTAACACATCTGAATTCTTTGTTTCTTTTCTTCCCCTGGTCTCCCTCTTCCTGTACAGAATTTCTTTTTTTCTTTTTCTTTGCCTTTTTTGAGACAAGAATCTCCCTTTGCAGTGCAGGCTGGCCTTGAGCTTACTTTGCAGTCCAGGGTGGTGTTGAACTCAGAACATTCCTCCTGCCTCAGCCTCCCAAATGCTGGGATTACAGGCGTGCGCCACCACGCCTGGCCTCCTGTAGTGAATTTAAAACAATAATAAAGCCCAGTTCCTGTTTGCTTTTATCATCACCTTGCCCTAGAAACTCTCTGTGTCAGTGAAAAGATATTTCTCCCTTCTCCCCAAATTACTTTTTATTTCTGACCTCACTGATGGCTGTTCAGTGTCTGGTTGCAATACAGTACATATAACAAAAGTGTTACCATTTAAATCATTTTGTTATTGCGATATTTTAACTTTATGTGTATGCTCCTGAATGCTAAATATGCAATTTACCACTGACCTACATGCCCAGCCCCTACTTTAAGCACTTTAATTGCATAATTCAGTGGTATCACATGTGTTCACAATGTGGAATAATTGTCACCACCACTGATGAACAGAACTCTTATCATCCCAGACAGAAACACTAAACCTATTAAATAATAACTCTATTTTCCCTCCCCCAGCCACTGGTAACTTGTGTTCTTCTTTTTCTGTTTTTTGTTTGTTTTTCTTCTCTAAATTGTGCTGGGGATCGAACTCAGGGCCTCATCTCTATGCCAGGCAGGCAATATCCCCACCCTCTCTACTCTGTCTCTGTGACTTGTCTTCTACTATTCATTGAATTGTATATATGTGCTTTTGCATTCTAACCTGTTGATTTTTAATAATAATATATAGCTTCAAGTATGCATGTCTTATTACTCCTGTATAGACACAGGAGTTAATTCTAAGAATGCCTGTCTCCATCATCGGCCCCTGGGCTGGAATTCACCAAGTCAATTCAGATATAGTTTGTGTCTCCAGCCCATAGTTCAGTAGTGACAGGGAAGTGGTAGAAATAGAATTTCAATTGTTTCACTTGTGTTAAATGTAAAACAGTGGTAGAATATATGCTTAGCTTGAGGCCCTGGGTTCAAGTCTCTGCAGCACATTTAAAAAAATTAAAACAGAGGGATACCTGGCCATGGGGCCCATGTTTGTAATGCCAGCACTCTGGGAGACCAAGGCAGGAGGATCACCACCCTGGGCAACTCAGTGACTTAACAAGACTTTGTCTCAATAGTAAAAAAATAAAAAAGGGTTAGGGAGGAGCAAAGTGCAAAGGCCCTGGGTTCAGTCCCCAGTATAGCACCAAACAGCTCAGCTGCACAAGCACCTGCCTGTCAAGTGCAAGGTCCTGAGTTTGATTCCTGGTACCCACAAAAAACAAGGTGTAAGTCGATGGTAGACTGCATGTGGAAAGAATGTCCTGTGAGGCTGAGATAGTTTTGTTTGGAAAGTCCCAATTTTAGATCAACTCGGGAGGCTGAGGCAGGAGGATCTTTACGAGCTCAAGACCAGCCTGAGCTACAAAGTGCTCTCAAAGCCAGACTGAACTTCACAGTGAGACCCTGCCTCAAAAAGCCAATTTTAGATCAAACAAGAAATAGTTTACTGAACTTGAACAATGTGTTTAAAATTTAAGTTTCTTCTTTTCAAATTCAGTCTTTTAATTAAATTCTAATATAATGTTATTCAATGCCAAGACATACCAGTATGTAAGTACGTGCTCCCTCCTTTTTTAAATATATAATTTAAAAGTATTTGTCCAGCTTTTCCCCTCTTGTATTATAAATTATTTCTTATTCTGTTAATTTTTCAAATGGCATGGGCTTGTATACAAAATTCAATAAAGGCTGCTTGGCATGTATTAATTATTATTCATTTCATGATTATTACGTCTATATTTTGTCTTATAGAAAAGTGGTGTTAAAAGTCCGCTCAGAGTGTAGACCAGGTCCACCCTGAGAAGCGCGCACGCCCACACTCCCTCTGTGAAGCCCCGAAGCCCCTAGCAGAGATGGATGCATCTAGAAAAGTGGTCACAGTTTAGCACGGGTTGGGACGCTGGCCAGCAAGGTGGGATCTGCAGTGGATGGGCCGGAGAGAGTGGAGAACCTGGGGGCTGCGGATTCGGACTCTGAGTCACCCCCGCCGCGCCCAAGGTCCCATCCCTGCTGCACTCTCTAGATCTACCACGAGGTGTCGCTGTGGCAAAAGCAGTCCCTGCTCCAGGCCTTCCGAAGACCGCGACGCTCGCCGCCCAGCGCTCTCTCTGTGCCAGGCTCGGTGCCAGCCTGCGAGTTCGGGACCTGTGAGTGCTGCTTCCTTCCCAGGCACGGGGAGGCACGAGTGTCACACCCTGGAGGAGAGCGGGCCTGGAGAGATCAGAGGGGGACGTGTCGCAGGGCCCTGGGGTCCCACCCACAGACTTTGAGATTTTGATGTGGCTTCTGGTGCCCCGTACAGGAAAGTCTGGTCGGATGCGGGTGCCAAAAAGTATTGTTTACTCTCACAGAGGAAGAGGGAAGAGGGAAGAGGAGGAGGCCCCTCAATAGAGACCATGTGTACATCCATCCCTGAACATTCAAAGAATGTATGTGGAAGACGCAGAAGCGAGAAACGGTAGAGCCCGGCGTGGCGCCCACCGCTGCAGTCCGGGCGCTCTGGGGGTCTGAGGAAGGAGATCAAAAGTCCCACCCCAGCCTGGGCAACTTGGCAACTTAGCCTTTCTCAAAAAAATAAAACGTAAAATAAAAAAGGACAGAGATGTGGCTCATGCATTCAACCTCCAGTATGAAGAAGGAAAAAAAAAAAAGACATTAAGGTGCCTCATAGCTAGGTGCCAGCTGCTGAGGGGGAGAAGCTTCCACCTGGGTACATTTTGGTACATTTCGAATTCTGAGCTATAGGAATGAATGAATCGTCTTTCTGGAAAAAAAAATCATTAAACTCAAAATGGCAAAATCTGTAGAACTAGAACGAAGATCATTTGACTGTGTCATGTGGAGTGAGACGGGGAGACAGGGGCCGAGTCCTCACACTGCCCCTTTGGGCCTGGGGTCTCCAGCAACGGGACCAGGCGTGGGCTCAGCTCTGGAGCTCTTCTGGGGCTCCAGAAATACAAAGGGCCTGAAAACCCCAAAGGATGGGTTGCAGAGTCGGAGAGAAAATCACAAGGTGCGCAGGAGCACAGCAAACGGCTCATCGAAGTACTGCGGAGGGAGCTTATGCCCACCAGCCGGTGGCTGCCCGACTCCTCAGCCACAGCGGCTGTGAGTGCAGGGCAGCAGCTTTGAGGTGTCAGGGAGGGGTGGGGCGCGCGTGCGCGGGAGGAGAGGCGCGGGTGTGCAGAGTCAGTGGTGGGAGCTGACCCCACACTGGGCAGCCGCCTACTCCACAGAGGGGGAAACTGAGTTGGAGAACTGCAAGGCTGCCCCGAGGCCGCAGAGCCCCAGCTTGTGAGCTGCAAGGCCTACATGCACCCTGCCTCCTCTGCCTGCCAGACCTCTGTGGCCTCCCCTTGGCCCCTTTGATGACCAGCACACCCCCTCCCCAGCCCAGAAGGGGAGTGCCGGGACCCCTCGTCCTTCCCCAGACCAATGTGTCTGATGCCCATGTCTCCAGAAGGGTTGTTCTCTGGGGCTGGGGATATAGCTCAGTGGAATAAGCACCTGCCTAGGAGGAGCAGGGTCCTGAGTTCAATCCCCAGTACTGCCAAAAAAAAAAAAAAAAAAAAAAAAGAACAAACACAGAAGGGTTGTTCTCTGGACGTGATCTCTCCAGTCCCTGGCCCTCCATCAGGCGGGGGCTCCTGGGGACTGAATAGAAAGAAGAGGTCCCAGGGGACCTCTCAGTTTCCTCCTGGCCTGGGGCCGTGAATGTCAGTGCACTGGTGCCACCAGGCCACTGTCCTACTGTACACAAAGGAATGAAGATTTCCAGACTGGTGACATGAACTCTGTAAGCCCAGCTCTCTGGGAGCCTGAGGCAGGAGGATTACGAACTCCAGTCCTGTCTGGGCAACTGTGTCACGTAGTGAGAATCTATCTCAAAAATAAATAAATAAATGCATAGGGCTGGGGACAGAGCTTAATGAGAAGACCCTGGGCTCAGCCCCCCAGTACCGAAAAGAGAAAAGAAGGAAAACACTTGCAATCTGAGTAATTACTTTGAAGATAACGACATGCAATATAATAACCACTGTTAATTTCCTGTCATCTTGTTCTGAAATTCTGTCATTGTTTTTATTGATTTTTTTCTCTGTAAAATAAAAAGGAGAAAAAAAAAAGAGAAAAAGCTTTCACAGAGCCAGAAATACCTTATAGAAAGTTAAAAGACACATGACAGGTGGAAGAAAATGTCTACAACATAAATTAGATAGGGCTGTGCATAACGCGTGGACAGCCCACACATTAGTAATGAAGAAGGGGAGTAGCCCAACAGGCGCGGCAGCCAGTGAGGCAGAGCCACGGGAAGGGGGCTGAGAGGGCTGCACAGGCCTGAGGCTTGGTGCCCCAGAAGAATTAGAGGGAACTTGTTCTCTCCCAGGAGCGCAGGACCAGTTCCCCTCCTCCTGCCTTGCCTTGCCTTGCCTTGCCTTGCCTTGCCTTGCCTTGCCTTGCCTTGCCTTGCCTTTCTTCCATGGTACTCAGGATTTAATTCAGGGCCTTCACACAGAGCTACAAGTCCAGCCCTCTTTAATTTTTCTATTTTTTTATTTTGAGACGGGGTCTGGCTAAGTCTCCAAATTGCCCAGGCTGGGCTCAGCCTTGTAACTGTGCCTCCACCTCCCCGAGGGCTGCTCTCAGGCTTGCATCGCCACACCTGGCTTCTGCCTCCTCTTTTAGGCCAAGGGACAGGAACACAGTGCCAGTCAGCCCAGCGGAGCAGTGAGTGCCCCAGCACACACCACACACGCTCACACGCACGCTGAGGAAAAGTTCTCCTGATAATCCACGTGGTGCGTCAGCCCAACGGGGGGCCAGGGCATGGGGCAGGCACCTCTGACCTCGAGGTGAGGTGGTGGTGGCATTGTTGGTGACTCTCACTCCGCAGAACCCCAGTTCGGTTCAGTCCCCCACCCCAGGCCTAACAGAAGACTCTGATGGTACCAGACCCGCAGCATTTGAGAGGAGTGGCAGACTTCCCAGAGGAGCTGACATTTGTGTGGGAGATTCTTCAGTCATCCTAATGATGGGGTGCTGTGGACAGCAAAAGGAGTAGATGGGAGGGTGGGAGCTAGAATTCCTCACACACACACACACACACACACACACGCGCGCGCGCGCACACACATACATGCACACATGGCCTTCACATGCCCCACTGGACAGAAATGCAAGTGGAGAATCTGACCCTGAAGTCCAGCCCCGCTTCACATCTTAGCAGACATTGTCTGCAGGGCTGGGACACACAGCCAGCATCCACCACAGCACAGCTGTGCTGGATTCTCCCATCCAGTGTCTTCACAAGAGCCGCCACCTCAGCATGACCATGTCAGCACAGTGAAGGCGCTTCATCTCCCCACAGTCCTCTCGTCTCTGCCTGTGGCTGCTGCTGCCACACTCCTGGAAAGTCTGGATGCGATGAAAGCAGGTAGCAGCTCCAAGCTGCCGTCTTACCGCACTTAGGCCTGAGTACAGAGTTTGAAACAGGTATTATTTTATGACAGCATACATTTCCTTTATTTTATTTTTATTTAGAAACAAGGTCTTGCTCTGCTGTCCAGATTGGCCTTAAACCCCTGGGCTCAAGCGATCCTCCTGCCTCTGCTTCCTGAATAGCTGAGACCACAGGTGCACACCGTCGTGTCCTGGCTTTGTTTTTCCCTTGTAGTTAGGGCGCTGTTGCACCATTTTTGCAATGGCATGTGTGAGTGGGTTCTATCGTCTTCTCCTTTAGGGTAGCATGTTCGTTATGGGAAGGGGCCTTGCCACTTTGGGGTTAAGAATGGCGAGTCTGAGCTGGGTGTGGTGGTGCAGCCTGTAATCATAACACTTGGGAGGCTGAGGCAGGAAGATTGCCATGAGCTTGAGGCCAGCCGAGGCTACATAGTGAGCTTAAGGCCAGCCTGAACTACGTAGCAAGACCGTGTCTCAACAAAAAAGCTGGTCTGAGCCTGTCAGCAGATGGTGCTGTGCTGGTGATGAGTATAGGGCCATGGCCTGTGACTATCTTTTCTGTCATATTTACTCTTTGGCATGAATAAGGAGGCAACTGCATGGCCCTGATGACTACTGGCAGCCACTTTGTGACCATGAGGGGGAATGTTCTTGAAGATAAAGGCAACATGGATGGATGTGGAGGATCTGGGTCTTTGGTGACCTCCTTGAGTCTTAATGCCATGGCATCAAGGCTGCCCAGATCTGGATCTCCATACCTGGGAGATGAGCATCCCAGTGAGGATGGCACTGGAAACTAACTGCTAGACACAATGGCCTGAGTGGTATGGACTTGAGGACTACAGCCTCAGTTTCCCCTTCAGAAAGGGCACCCTGATGAACAAGGACGCATCTGCCTCTTGCTGTTGACATCCGTGGCTGCTCCTTTTTCTGATCCTTTGAAGGTGAGGGGGAAGCCGGATCTCACAGGGACTGCATGCTTCCTGTGCAGGTCTCTCCCCACCTCCGGGCAATGTGTTCAGGGCTCCAAGGGGTGGGGTCCATTGGAGGCTGAGAGGGTCTGGGTCTCTGTCAGGGCTCCGGGTTTTGCACCCACAGGTAAGCCTGAGTGGGCTGCTGACAGAAAGCTGCAGACATAGCTGGAGAGGGTTGAGGAGCCGCCTGGGTCAGACTCCTCCCGTGTCAGTCAGCACGATGTCTGTAGCCATATCCCTGAGCATGGGAATGTCGAACCTGAGCCATTCGCAGTGGTTCCTGCCCATAATATTTCCTGGAGGCTTTTCTGCACCAACCACCATGCCAAGTTCTGGGCACAGATGTATATACCACCTCTGTTCATGCCCAAGGCCTCCAGACTGCCAGGAATTAAACAAAGAATGAGACAGCCCTGGACCTACTGCAGCGGCACCAACTCTAAAAGAGACTGTGATCTTAAAAAGATGCAGAACAGGGCGAATGGTGCACTGATTCTGTCATACAGAGTGGAGGTGTGGAAAACATTTGTGCTTGAGCCCACACAGAATGTCCCCGGAGAGACCAAAAAGAGACTGCTTTACTGGTTGCCTCTGCCATGGGTAACCAGGCAAAGGAAGGGGACTCGGGTAGGAAATCTGACTTTCCAGTCCATCCTTGGTATAGTTGGAGTGTTTTGCAAAGTTTTCTTAATTAAAAAAAAATCAAGAAGAAACTGTAACATCTTAGAAAAGTACTCAAGGTATCTTGTTATCTGGAAGTGATAAATTTAGGCTTTAAAATCCAAGGTACAATATGACCCCTATTTTTGTAGAGAAAAAAAAGTATGATGTTAGTTGGGCATGGTGGTGCACATCTGTAATCCCAGTACTTGGGAGGCTGAGGCAGGAGAATTATTGAGTTCAAGGCCAGCCTGGGCTGCATAGTGAGACCCTGTTTCAAAAAGACAAAAAAAAAAAAAAAGTATGATTCATCTTGACAGAAAAACGTTGCCCTTGGTGCCATTTTGACTAGGCTCTATTTGACATTCTTCTGATAAAAATGCTAATAGCAGAAAAGGAAAAAGGTATAGCCCTTCTCTTTTGCTTCCAGCCAGCTCCCTGTAGGCTGTTCTCAGGGCTCACATAGAAAATGTTAACAGTCAAATTGGGTGTGGTAGTGCAAGTCTATAATCCCAACATTTGGGAGGCTGAGGCAGGAAGGTCACAGCAAGTTCAAGGCCAGCCTCAACTACATAGTGACATCCTGTCTCAAAAAAACAAGCAATGTTTACCATTGTGATGTCATGCAGAGGGGTGTTTCACAGGGTTTTCTTTGTGTGCTTCTCTGAAATTTCTAATTGTTCTCAGTAAGCATATATTACTATGGGAATAAGAAAAATACTTTCAAAGGTGCTCTGAATTAAGTGAGACCCCCTTCACCCCACTCACTTTGAGGAACACACGGGGTGACAGAGGTAGCATTTCTAAATTCTGGAAAGGTCATCCAACTCCATTTTGAACAAAATTCCCCCCTCACCTCTGGCTCTGACCTCATGGCCTCCACCTCCCTCCTGAGCCTCTGCTCCTTCATCTCCTTTCAGAGGCTGGGGGCCCCTCAGAGGGACCTGTTGCTCTACTGCCTCACCCCAGGGCTGAATCCAGGAATCCTCCTTCACCTCCTCCTTCAAGAGGAGCTGTCTAGAGAAGGAGCTGAAATACAGTAAAGGGAGAAAGCGAAGCAACCTGAAAAATCTCTCCTGCACGAAGATCGTAGGTTATAAACGACTGGCCTTGTTAAAACCGCACCTTAATGAGCCTCCTTTCCGGCCTAATTGTCGCCATGGCAATGACCCCTGGTGGCCATCTTTAATTAACTTGGAATCAGAGTCGCCAAATGAGCTCCTTCAGTAAATTGCTCACCAGCCCAGGCAGTCACGTAGCCCCTCCTCTGTCCTCTGCCCTCTCTCCTCCGGCACAGCTGACGGGGCAGGAAATTCTCAGCCCTAGCTTTCCTCTTCACCTGCTGGATTTGCCTGGTGGAGCCAGGGGAGGGGCTCGGTCCTGTGGTGATTAGAATAGGAGCTAGGATGCTAAGCATATTATATGCATTATCTCTGATCTTCAATCTTTTCAGATGAGAAAACTGAGGCACAGAAAAGCTAAGTGAGTGTCAGCGCTGGGATTTAAACCCAAATTGTGTGAATCCAGAATCAGCATATCAGCATTTCTTTGTGTGTGTATGTGTGTGTGTGTGTGTGTGTGTGTGTGTGTGAATTGAACCCAGGGCCCTTGCACTCTTTCGTTTAATTTTTTAATTTTTATTTTGAGAAAGGCTCTTGCTAAATCACCTGGGTGGGGCTCCAAATTTTGATCCTCATGCCTCAGCCTCCCATAGTGCTGGGATTACAGGTGTGTGCCGGTCAGTGTCAGCATTACACAACTGCTGGAAATGAAGTTCACTGGGTCTCTTGTTTCTTCTGAGCATAATAAACACCTAGTGTTGTTTCCCATATCTGCTGCTTTCTAGATGTGTGATCTTGAGCCACTTCCTTCAGGCCTCTAGATGTCCCTGCAAAGCCTCACGTGCTCATAGGTGGACTTCTGGGAGTGACTGGATCGTGGGTGGGCGATACTGGATCAGTTCACTGATGAGCTTACAGCTGGGTGTAATATTGGGAGTGGAGCCCAGTGAGAAGGGGTGGGGTCACTGTGGGTGCAGCACCTTGATGGGTCTCTGCTCCCCGCCTGCTGTGCCATGAGCTCTTATTCCCTGCGGTGCTTCTCTGCCATGCTGCCCTGCCTTGGAGCCAGCCAAATGTGGACTAAAACCTCTACAAACTGTGAGCTAAGATACACCTCTCCTCCTTTAACTTATGGTGTTATTTGTCCTATTAATGACAAAGTAATGCAAACACTGAGCTTTTCTTCTATCTGGCACGGTGTAGTGGGTCATTCAGGCAGGCTGGGGGAAGGGGAAGGACCTGAGCAGCCTCATCAGTTCTGTTCAGTAATGACTCTCGACTCCACCAGAACCTTGTACTGTCCACACACCATGTGGCTGCACAGCAAGATGTCAAGGAGGTCTAGAGGTAGTGTGATTCCCTGTCCTTCCAGAAGCTCAAACCCAAACTCCCACCCACAGCCGTCTTGGACTCCACTGTTCCTCACGGCCATCTCCGACCTCTGCATAAACCTTAGCAGCTCTCTCCTCAAAGCCTATGTAGATGTCTGGTGCTCACCCATTACTACATCCCAACAGGTGCTCAGGTGGGGGAAGTGGACAGGCACAGACCACTGAGGAAGACAGAGGGTGTCTTGGTTTGGCAAGAACTTTTTTATTCTGAATGATACCAGAGACTATAGAACTTTAAACTTTAAAATCCCCCCCCCCACTTTGAGACAGTCTCACTATGTAGCCCAGGACGGCCTCAAACTCACAGTGATCCTCCTGCCTCAGCCACCTGAGTGCTGGGATTACAGGCGTGTGCCATCACGCCTGGCTTAGAATTGTTTCTGGAAAAGATTACTCTGGGGCTCAGTGGTAGGGCACTGGCTTGGCATGTGAGAGGCCCTGATTGGATCCTCAGTACAGAAGAGATGAAGAGAAGGGGGAGGAGAAAGAAGAGAGAAGGGAGAAGAAAGAAAAAATGGCAAACCCACTCTGCGTGAGTAGTACAGGATGGAGAACGGACTGAGGAGTAAGACAAAGCACTGAGACCCGCGAGGCAGCTATTGCAGTTTGCGGGAGGTGACGATGGCCGGAACTGCTTTCTTTCCAGGGAGAGGCCCTTTTTCCCTGGTGCGGGGAGCCCGCGAGCTCCTGTTGGCGGCCCCGCCAGGCGGTGCGAGTTTCAGCACCTCTGGGTGGACAGCGCCGGCTCTGCGCAGGGCTGGTTTTGCAGTCTCAGTTCAGTGGCCGCCACCCCGCAGGGGCCGGCGGCTTGCAACGGAGCCCCGGCCTCCTTCCCCGAGCACGCTTCCTTTGAAACCCCTCTGTGCCATTCTCCGAAGTAGAGATCAATGCTGCGCACCTCAAAAGATGACTGTGAGCGGCAACACCTGACACCTAGGGACTTTGGGGACCCCAGCGGGAGGGGCTCCCAAGAGCAAGGCCTCTGAAAATAGTTTCCTTTGCTCTAGACTCTCGTTAATCTTCCCGACTTTGGAGAACGAAGAAGAAAGCCTGGTCTGCGGTGGCTTGGGGGGAGAGGGGATGTTCGCAGTATCACCAGGGGTGCTGGCTGTCTGAGTGGCCCTGCTGTGGCCCCGCCCACAGAGCTCCAAGAACTCGGCGGCTTCTCTGAGAGGTGGCAGTCCGGACCCAGCGCCCAAGGCTCCCACAATGCTTTCTGTGAAGTGGCTGGAGAGCTCGCGCTAACCCAGTCCCTTGCGCAGCCTGGCATCTTCCTGGAGCTCAGCAGGAGTTGGAGACTCCACGAGGATCTCTGGACCAGGGAGACCTCAGGTCCTGGAGTGTGGTCAGCAGGGGCAGGGGAGATACAATATTTCTCCTCAGAACTTCCTGGCTTCCATTTCCCAAAGAGCTTCCTCTCAGTTTCCCTGTGGTGAAGGAATACGGAACAGAGTGGGACTCTGGCTTTAGGCATCCCTGAGCCCACGGTAGGACCATGTGAGTCCCCACCTGCCCACAGTGCTCAAGTCTGCAGGAACTGACTGTCACCTTCTTGGCCACCTCTAAGTCCTCACTCCTGTCAGCCTCGTCCCTCTCCTTCCAGTATCCAGGAGCCTCCCCACAGTGGGCTGTGCCCTGGTCCTTAGGCTCACTGTGTCCCTCAAATGTCCCCTGAATAGGTCTCAACTACAGAACTAGCCACCATTCAGGGACAATAAGTTGGACACTGAAGGGAGGGAGTTGACCAGGACTAGATATCCAACTCCCAGCTCTTAATCTTGTTCCTCTCACTCTGGGTGACCACGAAGGAGTCACCCCCACATTGCTGCTCTCCACCTCTGTCTTTGCACTTTACAGATAGGAAAAATCAATCTTCCCTGCCCAGGGTCCCACTTCAGTCACTTAGATGTGTCTCCTCCATAGGGATCCAGAACTCCAGAATTTTTTTTTTTGAAACAGAGTCTCACTATGTAGCCCTGAATTTCAGCAATCCTCCTGTCTCAGCCTCCCAAGTACTGAGATTACAACAGTGCATTACCATACCTGGCCCATTTCCAGAACTTTGAAAGGCATCTAGGGGACCACAGAAGGCTTCCAGGAGGCTGCCCAATTTGGCTTCCTCCTGTGTAAATCCAGGCGAATGGGACTCCTCAGATGAACAAAAGCATTAAATGAGACAAAATTCCCATGAGTGTCCACCCCTGAGCCCTCAGCATCTCCTCCATGGAGCACCCACCCCCCAAGACTGGTATTTTGGTTCTGATGGGTCCACCAGGTTAAATGACATGGCCAAGGTCACATAGCTGGAACTGTGTAGGTCTGCATTCCAACGTCATGAGCCTCTGGGAGAGCAGGAGCCAGGCTCCTGAAACTGGGCTAAAAGCCAAAAGCCAGGATGTCCGTCCCTTCCCCCAGAGCTTTTGGCTCTGACATTCTTTGGGCCCCTAGGGCGCAGGGCCGGTCCCACTCTAGATCCCATCCACTGCCCCAGGCACTCACTCTCGGAGCAGCCCTCGGGCGCTGAGGCTGGAAGGACTTCTCCATCCTCCGCTCCTCCACTGTCTACTGATTCTGGCATTTTAAAATCTAAGATGCAACTGGGTTTTGATTAACTGCAGTGATGGACTGTCCGGAGCTCTGATATTTTAAAAATCTGTGGAAACAGCTGTTCTACTCGTGCATAGCTGCACGCATATGCACACAGACACCCGCCAGACCTCCTGAGTTAGGTCTCCTCTCAGCTGCCTACTGCCACCTCTCGCAGCGAGTGGACAGGAAAACCCTGCGTGGCCAGTGATGGAATCAGGAATGTCACTGCCCAGGCCAGACCGCACGTGGCACGCCTGCCCAGGGCCAAGGTGGACTGAGGGACGCAAGGGAAGTTTCTCACTTCCAGAACGCAGTAAGCCGGCCGCGTGCCCGGCCCCAGAGGGAGTCTCCGCGGGGCAGCTTCTACTACACTCAGGGAGACCGGCGCTGGGCACAGCGGAGCACAGAGCTCTCCAGCGCTGGACACCACCAACTCCAGACCAGTTCCCTCCAGCACCGAAACCCAGGCGATGCGGCCAAGGGGGGTCACGCTCCCAAAGTCTACCCTTCTCTTCTACGTTCATTCCAGGGCGCTTCACTGAGCCATCTGCGTTGCGCACCGTAGACGCGCTGACGAGTTTGTTCCCTTGAGTCTCCGTCTGGATCCGGTTCCCTAGAGCGACTTGGGCTCCCCCTGCTGGTGCCCGCAGTAACGACCTGAGCACCCATCAGCTCATACAGCTTGCTTGCTGGCTTGTTTGCTTCCTCCTTCCCTCTCCCTCTCCCTCCTCCTC
>PVLD010000587.1:0-125170 GCA_004027595.1 Dinomys branickii | reverse complement strand
TCTATCTATCTAGCTATATAATTTTCCCCAGCACTAGGGATCACACCCAAGACCTTTTTTCCTCTACTGCCAAGCTACATCCCCAGACAAGAAAGCTTAATTTTTTTAAATTTCAGAGGACTCTGCCTATTCTGCACTGCCTAACCTCCATCCTCACCTCTTGCCCAAGTTACCTCTAAGAAGCTCTCAGGAAGATATTATTTTCCAACAACTTTATCCTGAATGCAAATGGTCTAATTTACCCAGCAAATACTGACTGCTCCACTACGAATCACCATGGTTAACGCTGACTGAGCCTTACCACATCAAGGCATTGTTGGGTCCTTTGCAGGTATGAGCACAGTTAATTTGCAACAACCCTCGCAGGTGGTATCGATAGTAATCCCACTTTACAGCCAGAGACACACCCAGGCCCAAAGGGATGTGTCCAAGGTGACGCAAAAAGAGCGAAAGGCTTGAACCTAGGTCTCCTGAGTCCAGGCCTGCAATGTCTGTATCAGAGAAAGGAATGCTATGGGGGAAAAAATGAACAACAAAATAGGTTTCTAAGTATCCACATTCGCTAATTCACCCTGGGTAACTGTTGTCCAGAAAGAGGCACAGGTGGATGTTGTACCTAGAGATGTTGGGGCTTTCTGTTTATTTCCTTTGTCTTTGTGGCACCAGCAGTTACAAGAGTAAAATGCTTTCTCCACATTTCCAAGGGGAGGTAGGCGTTTAAAAAAAAAAGCATGCAAATTACGACTATATAGTTTGAGATCCTCACTCCATCCCTGAAAAACTGCTTCCTGCCTGGTGTGTAACTCAGTGATGGAACACTTGTGGGGAGAGGCCCTGACTCAATCCTCAATCCTTAGCACCACCAAAGGGGTGGGTAAGAGGAGACTCAGTGAGCCCATGGGCTGCTCTTCACTCCTAAGCAGCCAAGAACCACAAGAGAGTTGGGCCAGCCACCTTCTCCCAAAGTGGGTTCCCCTCTGGAGGAATCTCTCCTTTGTTCCCGGGGATCAGAACAGCCCCATCCACTGTCCTCACCACGGGCTCTGGGGTGCAGCTTTGGTGTAGGCCACAGATGCTGTGATAAAACTGCCCTGTGCAGTGAGTGGGAGCCACGCCCCTCCGTGGGAGTGTCCCACAGTGAGAAAGCCATGGACACAGACCAGGCATCCAAGCATCTTAGAACAGAAAGAAGCTTGGAGACCAGGTAATCCATTGTGTATTTAATGTGAGGGCTTCCAAAGTGCCATGCCTGTGCCTTGGGCACAGGATGTGAAACTGTCCACTTGTGACTTTCCATTCCCTCCAGCCTCAACCCTGTACCCTGTGCCAGGCCTGCATATGGACTGTGTGTGTGTGGTCTCTCTTTTAAGACTAAGCTCCTCCAATCGCATGGTTGTATGTCACATGCTACTATAGTCCAAGCCCCAGACCCAGGGTCTGATATAGAATAGGAGCTGAACTGAGTAAATTTACACACACACACACACACACACACACACACACACACACACACTCGCCCACACAGAGCACCACTGACTGGTGATCATTTGCACTCTTTTTTTCTGTGGTACTGGGGACTGAACCCAGGGCCTTCCTACTCAGCTACATTCCTAGCCTTTCTTATCTTTCATTTTGAGACAGGGTCTTGGTATATTGTCCAGACTGGGCTCAAATTTGCAATCCTTCTGCCTCAGCTTCCCAAAGTGCTGGGATTACATGCATGTGCCACCATACCCAGTTCTCCCGCACTATTTAAATCCTCTCAGAGTTGGGACACTCACTGCTTCTCCATGGGGCTATCTCTCCTAGTGTCCGTTACGAGGCAGATGTCAGTTCCAGTCTTCCCTCTGCAGACCTCCAGACTAAGTAGCACCTCTGAGCCTATGCTGAGTCCCAGGAAAAGCTACCAACTGTACTGGGCAGACAGATACATGCCTGTATGCTGTTCTTGGGTCCCAGTCCAAGTGGGAAATCTTGAAAAAGGAGATTTTCTCTTCCCAAAGGGCATGCAAGACCCCACTGAGATCCAGAGGACAGTTCAGTCCCCCGAGGGCTGCAGGATATGAGTTCACAACACCGTGTAGAGTTGGCTGGGGACTCCTTGCGGGAGCCCTTCTGTGTGTCTGTCCTGTGCGTCTGCCCTGGAAATAAAATGGCATGATGGCTCCCTAGTATTTTCCTGTGTCTGTATGAGCCAGAGGATGTGCACACACCTATCTCTGTATTTGAACATAAGCTCAGCACTGATCCAGGCTGGAGGCCAGAGGAAGTCTGTGTTCTGTGGGGAGGAGCATGTACATCACTACAGTCCACACAGAAGAACTAGATACAGCACGACTCTAAGGATGTATGGAGGTGCACATATGCAGGAGTATGTGTGCTCGCAAGCAGACAAGCCTGGGTGGGCTGTGTGCATGTGTGTGCATGGATACAACCACAAACTGCACTGGGGTTCTACGTCTGGGTGGCACTGTGTGGCTGGTTCCGCAACACTGCCATCTTGCTGCTGAGCATGCATGTGTCCATGAGTGTGCATAGGTCTACCATGTAATCCCAAGCTCATTTCTGTGTGAACGAATATGTCCAATGTGTGTTTCTGTGTTTAGCTGCAAAGTCCTCTCAGGACCCTGCCTCCATGTCCCCCAGTCCTATGAGCACCGGGCACGTCCGCCCAACAACAAAGGTTGAGCCCTGCAGGCCATGAGGCTAGCTAAGTGCCTGGGGAGGTGTGTGTGTGTAGGTGACTGGTGTTTACCAGCAACCACGGCCAGTCTTTGTCTGGTGCCCACTCCCCGTGACCTCGAAATTCCTGGCCTTGGCAGGACCTCAGCTGTCCTTGGTCACAGACTGCCTTCCCTAAGGAGTCCCTTTAAGTCACAGCCCTTTTCTGGTCAGGGGGTTGAGAGTTGGGGGATATTCATCTCGGGGAGTTTTTGTTCGGCCTCGTGAAAGGCCTCAATGGCTGGGAATACCATTCTAATTACGGGAAGCCCAGCTTACGTGGGGGACACAAAGGGCTGTGGTCTCATAGCAGCCCCTTCCATTCGTCAAATAAGGCTGTCTAATGACGGGGTGAGAGCTGTGAATGCCTAAAACAAACTCCAAAAGGAGGGAAAATAAAGCCGCCGGGGGCTTAAAATATATTAAATTACCCTGATTAGGAGTCGTGGCTTTGCAGGCACTGCTTGGAGAGGCTGAGAGCCCCACCATTCATGTGGGGGGAGAGGGGTCAGTAGTTGGGGGGGTTCGCAGAGCCCCAGCCCATTCTCATGCTAACACAGGGACACACTGCAGGCTTAGTGGGCTGGAAAATAGAAATGAATTTGCCATAATCCTCCTCCTCTCTCCCGCTGCAGCCCCGAGGCTTTGCCTAATTGTAGCCCTTAGAGCCCGTTGGGCTTTGGGGCCAGCCACACCCGGGAGGAGGCACCCTGGCCCTCTTTGCCGACTCGTTCCTCCCTTCTCTGGGAGTATGGGAGGGGCTCCAGGGATCACCTAAAGAAGCAAGGAAAGCAGGTGGTGCCAGTGTGTGTGTGTGCATGGGGTGCACACACACAATTCATGGTTACCCTGTCACACATAGGCACACCATTCACCGACACGATTACCCCTTCACTCTTTCATACACATCTCACACACACCTCCTCCCACACCCTTTTGTGGGCACTAATGCACCCGCACACAATCTGCAGGCCCACGCACACATTTCCAGGTGAACACACGCAGCAGCCACGCACACTTTCATGAGCCATTTACAGGGACCAGGCACAGAGACAAGCGCTTCCCCTGAGGGCAGCTGACATCAACACGCATTCACGTGAGCCTTCAGGAGTGACCCAGAAGCAGGCGTCGGGCCCAGTATCAGTGTTGCACAACAGAGGAAACCGAGACTCAGCAGCCAGCCTTAGCGGTGTAGTCTGCCCCATTTCTAAATGCAAGACCTTGGAGAAGTCGTCCCCTTTCTCCGGGCCTCAGTTCCCTGACATTTAAGCTCAGAAGCGAGCAGGAGCCAAGTTAAAGGGACTGTGCCTTCTGACCTCACCCTTGCACATTCACACACGTACGCGCACGGCGGGCACGCGCGCGCGCCTTTACAGTGGTAACAGTGATTCCCCCTCCCCCGCCCCTGTAAGTTCTCGTCCTTATAGACCGAAAGTCCGTGGGGGAGCTCTGGAAACCCACATTTTCCCAGGTACTTCCGTAGGGGGCGACAACGTTCCCTCTGCCCACCTTCAGCCGAGCTTCTGTGGCTTTATCAATACGAATGTGTAGGTTTGAGACACAGCGGCGTCTGGGAACCATCCGGCCCCACAGCGTGGCGCCACGGACCCGGGAGAGGAGTTCTCCGGCCCCGGGACGCCCTCTGCTGGCGGATCTGGGACCTGCACGCTGGGAGGTGGCGGAACACGTATTCCTCGAACCTGACCCTGAAAATATACGGAGTGAAATCGCCCGCCCGGCACAGGATCTTGGTTCTGTGACTGGAGGAGCCTGGGAACCGTGCACCAGACTGGAACAGAGACTGGGGAAGTCAGCTGGCAGGGGGGAGCGTGGAACTGCAAGGCCAGGCTTCGCTGCCCCTTTCCTCTCTGGGCCTCTAGGAGCGCCCTCGTCTTCCAGCTCCCCGCCCCACAGAAAGCCAACTCCCCCGTAGTGTACAGAGGGCACAGGAGGGGGTGGACACTCCCGGGGTCGGGCCGCAGGCTGCGGCAAACCCCTACGTGATGTCCTCCGCATTTCCATCCATTAAGCAGTCAAAATTAACCAGGGAAAAGCCCCAGAGCGCGCAAGAACCTTCCTCCCCTCCACCCCAGGCCGACCTAGCAAAGACCCAGGAGTGCCCAGAAGACTGTCCTCAGGAGCACGGGTCAGTGGGAGCCATCCCACCCTTCTCTCCTGCCGGGCAGCTACAGGCTGGGCTAAGCAGTTTGCAGAGTCAGGCGATCCTGAGCTGCAGGACAACGGGTGCCACCGAGACCCTCCCCATCTGGGCACCCGCTGTGCTAGGTGGTGGCCAGGCATCAGGGGGGACCAAAGGCCGGTAGCTCTGCGATGAAGACCTATGTACAGCCAGGTGGTTTAAGGTGGTGAAATGAAATGGGGACCACAGATCCCTCCCCAGCCTGGCTCCGGTGACACATCTGAGGACCAGAGAGAGGGCAGAGGGATAACAGGGCTTGGGTCTCTGGCTTTGGCTGCTCTCAGCACGGCACTCTTGGCCCTGTACGTGTGGCTCCCTCCCCAGTCTCTGACCTGCTCCTGTCTCACCCCAGTTCTTTTCCAGGGTTGAGCTGAGCTGGACCCGGGACCCTACAGGCCCTCTCCTGGCTCTCCAGCCCCGTGCCAGGTGGCAACTAGGGACACAGGACACAGAAACTCCAAAGCCGCTTGTCCTTAAGATAGGGAGAGACGCTGGGGTAGGGTGACAGTTTGAGCTCCAGTTAGGCTGCTGTCCAGCCCTGAGGGCCTCCCCAATTCCAGCCTTTCCCCAAAGGCTGCTGGCTGCCCCGAGTGTGTGGAGGAACCCACTCTGAGCCCCCAAGACTCTTATTTAGCCTTTTGGGGAGTTGGGTTGGAGCCCAAAGGACAAAGAGATGTGAAACGGGGCACTGAAGGAAGAGCGAGGAGGGATGTAGGCATCGCCCCTACTGTGCTCTGAACCCAGCTTTGGTGGCCAGGCCTGATGCCTGGGGAGACCAGGTAGGAGCCCTGTTGTCCAGGTCCCCCAAACCCTTCCCAAAGGAGTCAGCTGTCCCCAGTCCATGGATTCATGAGACTGCACACACCCACACCATCAAAGCATTCCACGCAAACAGATTCGAGTTCCCAATCTTCTCCAAGTAAGATCAGCAAAGCATCACGTTGGAAGCTCAAACTTTGGACCCTAAAGTGGGGAGGTAATGCAGGTTGTGAAGGAATTGTGGGGTGTTCTGTGGGGCTGGAGGGGACCCCTAGAATGGCCCTCTTGGAGGTGCTTGGTAGCCAGGACCCCCATGTCCTTGCTCCAAGCCAGAATCTAAAGCACCAAAATGAGCCTCTGTGGGCTGGGAGAAATAGGAGCCTCTAGACAGAAATGACTGGGTTCCCCAAACCCCAGGGAATTCATATCAGGAGAGGTGGGAGATTCCAAAATTTGGAACCATTCCCACTTTTCTAGAAGTCACAGTCACTGTTCTCGGGAGTCTACCCACACGCAAATGGCCTCCCCTATCAAATGCCTCCTGTTCTACATAGAAAGGAACAAGATCTTGAGGACTTTTTTTTTCCCTAGAATAGTTCCAAAATAAAGCTGCTGTGTTTGAGATGAATTTCAGCGGGGCCGACCTCCTTTTCTTGGACGCGATAGATACTGCCAGTTATATGGTGGGAGCTGGGAAGGGCCGGGGACTCAGAAATACTAAGTTTCAGGCAGCAAACAGCAGCCTGGGGTCCCCGAGGCTGACCCCACAGCAGTCTGGGGTTCTTGAACTCTCTTCCAGTTCTCATGAAGGTCCTCATGCAGGTCTCCTCTGAAATGGGCCGTGCACACACGTCCGTCCGCATGACTACAGGTCCCCAAGGTCCTTCCCAGCAGTTGGCAAGAATCTGGAGGCTGGAGGTGCCAAAGTCCCCTGATTTCGGTGTAAAGGCAGTGTGCTAGGAGACCCCAATATGTGGCCAATTTTCAATCATTCTGGCTCCCTCAACCCCTTGTGCCCACCACCAGGAGCCACACAAGGGCTGGGTGACAGAGACAGGCTTTTGGCAGCGGCTCTAGGCTTCTGTTTGTACAACACAGACTGAAATCGGGAGAGCTGAATAAAGACAAGGCCATTTTTAAACGTTCGGTTAGTGAAATCTCCGCACTTGGCAAACATTTTCATTTTCAGAGCTGTCTGTGGCTGTATGAAAGTCCAAAAAATATTGTTAGGAGGAATTACACTGGAGAACAGAGTCCTGGGGTCGGGCGTCCAGGTGCAGAGAAAGCAGAGATTTGGGCCAGATTATGTGATATGGAAAAGAAGCGGGGTTTCGGGACACAAACGTCGCATTTCTGCATTTGTAGGCCGACTGTTGGGCCTGCGTGTGGACCTCCAAATGTACATCTGTTTATCTTGCTTTTGTATCCTCCGTGGGACTGCGACAGGTAGGCAAGCAGACAGGGCACCCCCTTCCTGACTCTGGCATTTGAAGATGCTATTTGGCCCAGCCGGGTTCCTAAAAGAGCCACTTTTCCTTGGACTGGCTTAGAGGGTCACAAACCGAGTTCTGTGAATGCTTAGATTCTCCATCCCAAGTGCCCAAGACTAACGAGCCGGACCACACATGGGGCCCAAGTGGAGAAAGTGGGAAGACGAAGTCGCAGTTGGGGTGCACTTGCCCCACACTGACAGGTGCCACAGCAGACCACTGTTTCCTGTATTTTGCTCCATATTTAGGGCCCCCACGGGTCCTAAGGCTGCTGATGCCAAAAGCAGGACAAAGCTTTCCAACGGCCCTGCATTCCCTCAGCTGACTTTTCCTATCAATGGGAGAGACGCAGGCTATTGACCCAGTGGCCTCCTCCTCTCTGCCTATTATGGAAGCTCAATCACGCACTTATAGAAAGAAAAGCAAGTTTATCTTACCCTGGAGGAGCCTCACATTGTGTGTGTGTGTGTGTGTGTGTGTGTATGGAGGGTGGGGAAAATTCTGCATCCAGGACTGTGCAGATGGGTTGAGGATAGACACTTTCTGAAAAAGGCCAATTTCCCCTTCACAATGAGCACTAAGTACTGATAAATGGGGCTGGTGTTTATTCATGAGCAGGTACTTCGGAGCAGGCGTTTAGAACAGCCGCCCGCGCCGCCGAGCCAAGGTACTTAAACTGGGCAGGTGCATCGCCGCTTCAACAGATAAAGCCCGCAGCCGCTAGGCAAGGGCAAGGGGGGCGAAGCAGGGCATGCCGGCCCCAGGGCGCGCAGCGTGCAGGCACCTTAGCCCTTTGTTTCCCGGCTGAGGCCAAGGCCACTTCAACAAGGGGCGCCCCAGAAAAACCTCCCCTCTAATTACCAGGAATTTCTTTTCGTCTCTCCTCCCGGAGCCCAGCAGCAGAGCTCTGAGTCTGGCCATGCAGAGGCTCCGGAGATCCAGCTCCGCATTTACAGAAATGGTCGCTAGCCAGCCAAGTAACTAACTCAACAACTAGGAAAGAACCTGAGCCCAGCCCTGGGAAACGTGCGGTCCGCTGCTCCGGTCACCCCCGCCGCCCAGGCGCCACCTCTGGCGGTGCGGGCAATCTCGGGCTTTCAGGTTTTGTTTTAACTCCAAGGGGAGAAAATTGGGCTCTGTCGCACGCTACAGTTTCCTAGCGCCGAGGTCGTGGGACAAACGCGATCTCTCTCTCCTAGCGGCTCGGGAATCCTTAAGAACTGCCTAATTCGGCGCACGCGGAGAGCGCAGCGAGCGCCAGACCTGGGGGACAGAGAACAGCGTCCTCTGTGCTTTGGGATGCGGAGCAGCTGTGGGGAGCCCCGAGACTTGGGGCGATCTGAGTCCAACACACTCCACGGAGCTCAGAGGCTTCCCTGTGGGTAACCTCCAGAGGTCTGAAGCACGCGGGAGCACACAGGGCTGGGGCCTCCCGATTGCTTTTTTTCTTTTAAAGTTTTGTTTTTAATCCTTTCGAAAAACAGATCAAGATGATTTATCTTCAACCCACAAAATCAGAGAGGAGATCTGGTTTCAAACAAGATGCGTTTCCCTTGGGGAGAAAATGCTAGAAAGCAAGGGGCAGGAAGCCGAAGAGCACGGTAGCTCTCCCTTCTGTGCATATTGACCAGGAAATTGCAGGGACTGACTTCATTATAGGTATTATTGGAACCGTGGGGTTAGAATAAATTATAGAGACATGATCATTCAGATTCCCGGGGAAATCCGATGTCCTAGACGTGAGTGAAACTGGAAGAGACAACCCAGAGGCTCGCTGTGGAGGAGGGTGGAGAGCGTCTGTGCCCAGGGCCCAGGCTACAGCCCCATGAACCAACTTTGTGCCAGGCAGGTCGAGTGAAACAGCTGGTGGCCATCATTAAGCAAGCAGGGTCCCAAGAAAAAAGCTAGACTTCCCCTCATATCTCCTGCCAGGACCTGAGTTAGAGTATGTGGGGTAAAGCGTTCTACCTGGTTACTGCCTGCAGGCCCTGTGCCAAAGACGCGGGATGGGGGAGCAGGGGGTTTCAGTACTGCCTGGCAAACTGCTGCGGTGGGGACAAAGTGGGTCCCCTGCACGCCACTGCATTGCCAACTGGGTGCAGACAATCTCCTCACACGACGGCCTCGGGTCCTCGGGTAAATGCTGCGCAGTTAAGGATTGGTCAGGGGAGCTCAGGTCCCTACGCCCAAGAGGCAATTAAGCGTGGGCCTCTCAGCTCAGCAAGCAAACTGCATCTCAAACTTGGGAGCACAGAATGTGGCCACCCTGGTCCCAGCTGCAAAGTGATTGCTTTGTGGGTCCCAAATTTAGGAAGGAAGTGAAAAATAGATTGGAACAGGTTGGGGGAGGTAGAGTCGTGTGGAAATGCAGTTTTTACATTTTCCAGTTGCGATCAGGTGAAGGGCCATCAGTACCAACGCTCATTGCTGGCTTTCTTCACACTACAGATTGAGAATAAACGAAGGCAAGTCCTACAGAAACAATGTGCCTGGATATAGTCTTTGCCCCTCCCTGTTGGCTCCCTGGGTCCTTACTCCTAACTGTGTTTATTTGTTTTAGAAAGCCATTTAGGGCAAATTAACTTGGGGCCCACATGGGCATCCCCACCTTCTGACTTATTTTTCTCACTCTAGTAGGTCCCCCTTGACCGAGGATCTCTCAGGCTGTCTAGTTAGGCCAGGAGACCTGCCCGGCTGGAGCCCTGGACAGGAGTGGCTCTCCACATCTGACCTAATGTCCTGATGCCTGCCCCAGACTTACCAAGGGAGAATCCTTTCAGGCCAGAAGAATCTGATCTGGTTTCAGAGTGGGCTGGACAGAATTCCAAAGTACTTTTATGACTTTGGCTATTACATCACTAATGCCACATTCAGCTGGTTGGTGCTAGACCTTCTGTCTCCATCAGGAAAAGCTGGAAAGCTTTCATTAACCTGGCATCCTCCATTGCCAGCACAGTGACTGTTGGGAGAAGCGCTACTGCTGTCAAATTTTAGCTGAAGCCACCAGATTAGAAAACAGACTTCTTGACCTGCTGGGCTTGAGGTGTGTTGGCCCACCAGCTCCTTCCTCAATGCAGTGAGTGCATTCCCAGGGGAGCACAGAGGCAGCCCTCATGCTGGAGCCTGTGTGTGGGAAGCAGAAGAAGCCCACCCCTGTCTGGCACTCACTCCCACCCACCATCTGGGTTTCCTGTGAAAGGACTGTGTGTCTGTAGCCCAGGATCAAATAGGGCTGGGACAGAGTCAGCATGGCCCTCCCTCACGTCACCCTTTGCAAAGCACCTTCATAACACAGCACCCCCTGTACCCACCCCTCTAGCCAGGCTTCTGGGTGGACAGTCAGCTTCTGTACCCCATGGAAAACTGAAGCTCAGAGAATAAACAAGATTGCCTGTTGATCCCCCACACACACAGCAGGGGCATTCTGTTCCAAATCCAGGTGGTCCTTTACATCCCCCTATACCTCAGATCTCCAAAGTGATGAGGGCCATCTTTCAGGAGGCCTTTTGGGTAAATGTAGGGACCTAATTTGGTACCCAGAGGTGAAGACATTCGACTGAATGCCACTGCCGCTGATTTCCACTTTGGCACAAGGCACATAGGAGCATGTGTGAGTGCGTGTGCTTGTGTGTATGTATATGTGTGTGGTGTGTAACAAAGGTAACTTCCATGGCCTCTAACTTAGAAATCTTAACAGTGCCCAAATAGAAGCTCCAAAAAGCTGGCAGGAAAGCCTTTTTCACGGAGGGCACAGCCAGAGAATAGGTAGGGCTCCTGAAGGGCAGGGCCAGTTCTCAGTGGTATAATAAGGCACTCAGACTCTCTAGCTGGGCACTTGGGTACCCGTGGCCCTCACGGCCTTTAGTGACCTTCTGGGACTTTGCACAGGCGGTGAGTGTAGGTGTCTTGCTCACCTGGCTCAGAGTGCTCAGAGGTGCTGGCAGCTGGGCCCCGGAAGTCTTCTAGTCAGGGAAGCAGCTCATTACCCCAGACCTGACACTGGGCAGCCCAGCTGGTGGTAAGTGAGCTGTATGGGCAGAGCTCAGTTTGTTTCTGGTGCTCGCTTTGACTATGACCTTGGCCAAACCCTCTTCAGTTTCATCTGGTAAGTGATAGGGAGTTTTTTGTTTTTGTTTTTGTTTTTAAAGCCTCCTGGCACTGTCAGGCTAAGGTCCAAGAAATGTTGGGGAAGAAACTCCTGAAGAATTCTAGGCCCTAGGCTTCATCCTGAGGGAGGGACAAGGTTCTGAAACTTGTCCCTGGATGAGCAGCTAGATTGATGAATTAGGTGCACAGACCCTGGAACCAAGCTGCCTAGGTTCAGCTCTAACCCAGAGTTGCCACTTATTAGCTATGTGATCTTTCACCATCTTTGTTTCTGCCTCAATTTCCTCATCTCTAAAGCAGAAATTAACAATGGTGCCTCTCACAGGAGATGGTTACCCAAGCTGATATATGTAAAGCACTTCAATGCGTGCCCGGAACAGGGTAGCTTGCCAATATAATTTGCCTGGACCCTGGATACAGCCTCACCCCTTCCAGTCCTCTGCATCCCGCCTGGAAACTGACAGGCAAGAGTCCAACAACTGCATACTGCAAGCTGGGCTGGTGCTTCACCACAAGAATCTTTGCCTCTGTTACTTCTCTCTCTCTCTCTCTCTCTCTCTCTCTCTCTCTCTCTCTTTCTTTCTTTTCCTTTCTTTTTTTTCAGTGCTAGGGCTAAATCCAGGGCCTCTCACATGCTAGGCCAGTGCTTCACCACTGAGCTAGAGCCCTGCCCTGGTTACTTATTTTCCGATATGGAAAGAAACTGAGTCAGTCTCTTTCTCCTTAAAAACAGCTGCAAGCAGAGTCAGCTATGTGTCCCACGCTGTGGGGTGGGGGGGCAGCTGACCCATCCCATGAGGGTGCCCACCAGAGGCAGCTAGGTCTGCAGAGTGGAGAATGGTTGTTAATTATCCTGTTCCCACTCTGGTCCTGCCACACATGTGCACTTGTACGTGCCTGCTCCTTGAGGGCAGGGGTTCTGTTTTGTTCTCTGCTACATGCCCAAAGCCTAAAACAATGCCTGGCACAGAGCAAGCCCTGAATAAATGCTAACTCAATGAAAGGAAGCGGACACATCCCACTGACCAGATCTGCCTTAGTAGCAGGGTCTGGTCTTTATTTTCCATCAAGAGGTAACTGGAAAGGTTTATGGCTAAGAAAGAATATCGGAATGTACTGCTAGGCACAGTGGCACATAATGTAATCCCAGATACTCAGGGTGTGCAGACAAGAGGACTGAAAGTTCGAGGCCAGTCTGGGCCACTTACTGAGACCTTGTCTCAAAAATAAAAAGGGAAATGTGGTGGTACACACCTGTAATCCCAGTATGATGGGAGGCTGAGATACGAGGATCTCAAAGTCAAGTCCAGATCTGGCAATTTAGCAAGATTTAGTCTCCAGTAAATAAATAAATAAAGGGCTGGAAGCATAGCTCAGTAGTAGAGCACAGGCTCCGGTTTTGATCCTCAGTACACCAAGAAAAGAATAAAGGACATGCTTCAGATTTCTTTCCTTAAGAATATGCTCTTAATTTTCTTAGTTATCCACAGGGCTCCCCTTCCAACACCACTTTCCACCTTCCCAAAAGGCTTAAAACCCAGGAGGGACAAGATTCCCAGGGTCTGTATTTAAGACCTTGGGGACCCATGTGACCTCCTGGGGAGACCCAGCTCCATCCTTTCATCCCCCTACTCCCGAAGGGAGGGCACTGTTACTGAAAATGCAAAGTGACAGTGAGCTCGTCTTTAACGGCAATTGCCACCTGGTGGGGTGTCCAACGCCTGTAATCCCAGCTACTCTGAAGTTGAGGAAGGAATATCGAAAGCTCAAGACCAGCCTGGGCAATTTAGTTAGCCCCATCTCAAAATTTTAAAGAGGCCATGAATGTAGCCTAGCACTCACTGGGTTCAATCTAGTAATGACAACAATGTCAAAATGATAGCTATTAATAATAATGGTCTCCATTCATGGATACATTTATGGTGTCTCAGGTACCCAGTCACATGCGGCATTTCTGCCATACGACAAATTTATGAGACTGACTTGTAAGCCCATTCCACAGATAAGGCAAAGGGGATTTGGCAAAAGTTCCATGTTTGTGAGGGAGAGACCTAGAGTGAAATATGATTTGGGGGAGGGGACATTCAGGGACTAATTTAGAACAAAGCTAGGATGTGGGCAGTGTAGCCAGCATGTCTACATCAGCCTGCCTCAGCTCAAAGTAAACCTAGACCTCCTTCTGGCTGTGAGGTTCAAGGCACTTCGCGTAACCCCTTCACATCGAAGTCCTTTTTCTTCAGAAGGGGCTAATAACAAGATCCATCTCCCACTGGGAGAACTTTGGGACTTATTATCAATAATGATGTATTGTTCTCCCAGTTGACTGCACAGTAGGGTTAATATTACCCTTTGCAAACCATGGCTGCTCTAAAACCCCACATTTTATTCATCCGTGACTCACAGGAAATGTCTGGAGCAGCTTCAAAGATGGTTTCTACCAAAAAACATTCAGGTTCCCTTTTAAAAAACATAAACATTTTCCAGGCTCTCTGTCTCAGTAGGTAAGTGATGATCAGGAGCCTAAGAATGTGCATGGGGAACGACCCAGTCTCTGTTCTCAGTTTCCTGGAGGCCCACTGAGGCCTAGCAGGGGGTCCTAGGTCCTATCCAGCTTCCAGTACGTCAGCTCCTCCAGGTCCTGGGCACCCAGTTAGAAGAGGAGCAGACCTGTAGGGTCTCCTTTCTATCATTCATTTTGTAAAAGTTTTAAAGCTCTTTACATAGAATCTTCCTCCTATCTTTTAAATGGAGCTCAGAGAACCAACCTTTTCTGCTTCTGAAGCAGACCTCACATGCAATGAGCCAGGCTCCTCTGTTAAGTCAATATTACAAGCAAAACAAACTCAACCCTTTAAAAATTTACATTGCATCTGCTTTTTCCCCCTCTAAATAGTCTCTCCCTTCATCCCGCTCCCATCCCCGCAGTGCTAGGGCTCAAATCTGGCCCACGCCTCATGCTAGGCAAACGCTCTACTCTGGAGCTACACTGAAGCCGGAGCCTGGCTTTCCATCAGTTCATCCAGAAGTCATTTCATTTCTTGAGTGCCTACTACATACTTAGTGCTGCTGCCCTTCTGCTGAAAGTGTCGAGAAGGACAGATGTGCAGAAATCTGAGCAGGTCTCCTGGAGGAGTAGGACTGGGCTCCGGCGGGCAAGAAATTCCATGCCAGTGAAACCCCAGAAGTGAGATATGAGGAAGACGCAGACAGAGGGAAAGAGCACAGCGGTAGAGAATGGTGGCTGGGGAAAGCCCTTCTCCCCATTGTAATTTGATACTTCCAATGTGTTATGGATTTAGGAACCAAGCATCCTCCGTGTTACACCTGAAAGTGGAGGCAGGAAAGGGACAAGTTTGGGCCACTCAGAAGCAGTCCTCTGCGAGGTTGGCAGTGTCTTGGTTGGGTGGGGTCCAAGCTCACACCTGTCCTCGCATGGAATCTGGGAACCTCGAAGCGGGAGCACGGGAATAAAGGACCTGCCCTGCCAGTATGTCACAGCCCTCCTCAGCCTCTACCATTCGACCTAGCACCTTAATTTAGGTGCAGGAGATGAGGGAGGTGGGGGCTGAGTGGGCACTGTAGATCTCCCCTCTGCACACCTCTCTTCCTCTCCTCAAGAAGCTTTTAGCTGGAGTACCCTCCAGCCCAAATCGTAGAAGAGGCCAGAGAGCATCAGAGCTAGGAGAGATACAGAGTGAGACCAGGAGCCTAACCGAGGAAAGATGGGCATTTCTGACCTCCTTGGGAAAGGCCTTCGCGGGTGCCCCTACCCCAGGTACCCACTTCTCAAGCCTGGTACCCCCAAGAGTCCTGGGGCTGCAGCTCGCGCTCCGGAGGCCCAGCGGGGCGGTCTAGCCTCCCGGCTGCTGTGCGACTCAAACGTCGGGAGGTTCCTCCAAGTCGCCTGGTCCGGGGCAGAGGGCGGGGCACAAGGGAGTGCAAGGGGGTGCGGGCGAACCCCGCCAACGGTTCTTACCTCAGCACGGGCGTCCGTCCGACCGAGTGCAGTTTGCGGCTGGGACTGAGGGGCTGGGGAGGCTCCCACGGGCTGGGCTTGCGCCTCCCCCTGCCCCAAGCCCCCAGACCCTTCGGTGGTCCTGAGCGAGGTCGCCGGGACCAGGGCACAGGCGCCGCGCGGGCGGGAGGAGGCGGCTCCCGCGGGGCGCGGGGGCGGGGCGGGGGTGTCTGCGGGCCCCGCCCGGGAGGGGACGTGGGAGCGATTATACGGGAGAACAAAGGCTGCCGGGCAGGCTCGGCGCCCTCGGGGTCTGGCCCTGAACTTGAACTTGTACTTGACACTTCCTCCGGAAGGTGGCGAAGAAGCCCGGCGGAGCTGGGACGGAGCGCGCGGATCCCCCTCTGCGCTCCGGGGAAGGTGCCGGGCGCCCCTGCAGCTGCCTCCGGCGGAGGCGGCGGCGGGGGGGGGGTTGTCCCAGGTCGCCGCGTCCCCTCGGAGCGGAGCGTCAGGGAGCGCACGAGGTCCCAGTCCCGGCATCGAAGAGCAGGCGGGGTCCGCGCCCCTCCCCGCCCCCTCCCCGCCCCCACCCCCACTCCGGGCCGGGCCGCGGAGCCGCGCCGCACCGGGCAGGCCAGGCCGGATTCTCTGCACGTCGCGTCGGCAGCCTCCATTCAGCCGCTAATTGAACGTTAATGGCAGGTGCGGATGAGGTCACCGGAGCTGGCTTTTCTCACACATTTTTCATGCAAATTCGCGAAACTCTAAACAAATTTGAATAAAAAGCTCTTTGTGCCGCACGGCCCCCAGTTCTCCCCCTCCTGCCTAGGGTCCTGGCTCCTCCCGGTGCCCCGGGGCTCCAGCCTGCTGCCCCGCGGGGGGAGCCGGGCACCCCGGCCAGCGCGGCCCGCCAGTGGTCTCGGGCGGGGTGCAGAGGGGCGAGAGAGGGGCTGGGGCTGAGCCGGGCTGATGGAGGCATCCCGACAGAGGACACCTGTGTTAGCATCTCGGCTGCACCCGCAGCCCCACTGGCCACGGCGGAGGCCTGATGGAGCCTCACCCTCCCCTTGCGACAAGAGTAAGGGTACTGCCATTATGTCTGCGGATGAAACCGTGACTTAAAACGCAAACAAGCACTTACAACGCTGCCTGCCCAAAGGAAGTGTTCATTATTGCCTGGGTCCCAAGGTTTTGTGAGAAGCCTGAGAGGGACACATGGCTGTGTTTTTTGCACATGCATTAAAAAAACTTGTCAAGGGCCCCCAGGAGATTGGTGCACTGGTTTCTGGTCATAGGGCCGAGATCTGAGTGCGACTTCTCTGCTTCCCGGCAGTGTGGCTTGGTGTATTTCTTAGCCTCTCTGAGCCTGTTTCCTACTGTGTAAAATGGGATTGTCTCATGGGATCCCAGGAAAAATTAAACGAGACAACACTAATGGGGGTTTAAAAGGAGCTTGGCGGGATGGGTCCCAATCCAGAACATCTAGGACCCCTCTTCTGAGGGCAGAGTACCTGTAATTAACACCCCCACCCCCCACCTGCATTCTTATCCGGGTGACCCTAGCCCAGGTCAAGGGGACAGAATTTCCAAGGCCTTGCGGCTCACTTTCCTCACTCGCCCTCACAGAAAAACCAACCAGAGACGTGGAAGGCTTTGCAAAAATATTTTATTCACTGTGGGTTGAGGCAAGAAAGGCAGAGGGTTCACAGGATGGAAAGGTATCTCCTTCTCAGGACAGGGGTGGTCTCAGGACCATCCAGAGGGGCTCAGGGGCCTTGAAGGAATCCCAGTGACTCCCACTGCTGCTTCTCCAGGCTCAGTCTTCCCCATCAGGCCAGCCCACAGGAGGACTGGGCCAAGGCCCCTTCCGGACAGGTTCCTTCAGGTCAAGGAAGAAGTGGGGTCTATAGCAGTACAGGTGGCCAGCAGCTTGGAGGCCGGGCAGCAGCAGCACTGAACACCAACATTCACGAAAGCCCCTGGGTCTGAATGCAGCTGTGTAATACTCCTGCCATCCCAGGCTGGGCACACCCTGAGAGAGAGTGGCATTGGGACCTCAGGCACAGGACAACTGGTAGTGACCTTGCAGGGAAGTTAATGTCTGTACTTGTGGGGCTGGCCAGGAGGGGCTGCCATTCTGGGACCTCCTTAGAGTGACCCAAACAGGATCTCTTTGGAGTTAGGAGTACAGACCTCAGAGCCAATGAGAATCAGGTTTCGTTTTGTTTTGAGACAGGGTTTTGCTATGCACTTCAGGCTGGCCTCATACAGTGATTCTCCTGCCTCGGCCTCCCAAGTGCTGAGATTACAAGTGTGCATCACCATGCCCTGTAAGAATTAGTTTGACTTTCAGTTCTGGCACTTTTTATTGATTTGGGGCCTTTAACGTAACTTTTCTGATATTGATGTCCTTGGTGATACAATGCACCCGCACCAAGTAAAACTGAGGAGTCACCACTTTAAAGCAAGAGACCTGGCATCTGGCTGACTCTCTACTTAAAGTGAAGGCTCTTAATGCTTCTTTCTCTCTAGACGGCCAGCAGATTTTGGGTTGACCCTAGCTGCTCCCCAACCTGTAAGTTTTCTGTCCCTTTCACTGCCCCATCTCCCTTGCTGGCTGCTAGGGAGCCCCTCAGACACTTTCTGGGGTGAAGCAGGGGCTGCAACTGGTGCTCCGAGAGGCTTAGAAGCCTAGCATAATGTCTTTTTCCCTAATCACAGTCTGCTTATGCAAATAGGGCCTTTCATAGCCAGGCCACCTGCCTGTCAGCTCCCCCATCCCCAGTTCCATGACACCTCTGTGGGGCCACTTCGGATGGAGACATCTCACTGCTGTCCATGGTCCACTGCATGGCACGACCCTGGGGCTTCCTCCTCCCTCAGACAGGCAGCTCTGGAGGCATCAGAGGCCAGGTCCACTGGAGGGAAATGGAGCCCACACCTGCCTTCCTCCAGCTGGGGCCAGCCTGACTCCACCCCTCACCCGCTGGAGCAAACCAAGGACACCTACCTAAGGAAAACGCAGAGAAATGAAGCCTGGCACTTAATAGGCTTTCGATTAACAGTAGCAGCCATGATGATGATAGCTGATGATTAGTAAGGCCAGTGATTCTGAGGTGTTTTTTCCTTGTCACCACCATCACTGCAACACCTACCCTCAGCTGGTTGTCAAAAGTTAAGCCTAGTATATTAAATTGCCCCATGTTTCATGAAATAGTTCACAAAAATTAGTTCACAAAGGAGCCAGGCATGGTAGTGCACACATGTAATCCTGGCATGCTGGAAGGCTGAGGCAGGAGGATAGCAAGGTCAAGGCCAGTTTGGGCAACCTAGCAACTTAGTGTGAGTCTGTCTCAAATTAAAAAGGGCTGAGAATGTAGAGACGTAGCTCAGTATAAAGGCCCTGGGTTCAATTCTCAGTGTGTATGCAAACATGCACACATGTACACACACACACACACACACAGATAAATAAATAACCACTAACCTGGAAAGTATAGTATGGAAAAAGACATTCCCCCCAGGCCTACTTCCCAGAGGTAGCTGACCAATACATATCTTTAGAAATATCTATATATGAGTATACTTAAAACTTTTCTGGTAGTGGGCTTGGGGATTGAACTTGGAGTCTTCCAAGTGATCTACATTCCCAGCACCCTGCCCCACTCCCATTTTTGAGACAAGGTCTTACTAAGACATTCAGACTGGGCTTGAATTTATAATCCTGCCTCAGCCTCACAGAGTGCTGAGATTGCAGGAGTGTGACACCACACATAGCTTTGGGCCAGCTGGGATGGTTGGGTGTGGGGATTGAACCTAGGACCTCATATCCTAAGCACATGCTCTATCACTGAGCTATACCTCTAGCTCCTGTCTGACTTTTTTTTTTCCTGTCTGACTTTTATACAAATAAGATCATTCCCTTTTTGCCTGTTCTGCAATTTATTCTACTCACCCAATAATACACACTGACCAACCTTTCATACCAACCTGTATATAGAGACCCACCATATTGATTTTTACAGCTGCATAGAGCAGTATTTTCAATATGAAAGGGTCCATTGGCTCATTTCCATTTCCCTACACTCTTAAAAAGAAATGATCCCATGAGCACCCTTCCACCTACTTTGTGAACTTTTATGAATAGATGCACAGAAGAGTGTGATTTGTGAGAAAGTATTTGTGCCCTTTATATTCTAATACTGCAACATTTCAGAAAATATTGTACAGTTTACACTTCCCAACCATCAGTAGTGTATCTTAAAATATACACCCGATGGTACAGAAGGCACAAAAATACCAGCCAGTGAGACAGAAGCATCAAAGGAGCCCACCCAAAATGGCACTGTGCTGTCCTGGTGTGCTTAAGGGCAATGCACAGTGGCTTCCTCCCCTTCAGGCCTGTGCAGTCTGGTGGCCCAAGGGTGCCCTGAGTCACAGGAGAGAGGGGCCAATAGGATCCTCTGGAGTGGAGGGCAGGTCAGCGTGGCTGGGATCCTGCCTGAATGGCTTCCTGAAGCCATTGTCTCTGTACTGCCTGGTTTTCTCCAGGGGAGTTTATTCAGAGGCCTGTGGGGAGGGTGTGCAGTACTCACCAAAGGCGCCCAGGAATGTGTCACAGGAGGGAGAGAAAGACAAAGCGGGGGAACCCATACCTCAGAGAGACTGGACGTCAAGAACCCCTGACTAATGAATAGCAAGTTTGCCCTTGAACCTCTCGCTGGGCTTCACCATTCTCAGGCACAGAACAAGAGCCGAGACATGTCTGAGCCCAGCTGCACAGGGGCCGCAGCGGTTCATCTCAGACCCTTTGACAGGCTGGGCCTTTTCCCTGCATAGCTCAGATCTGGCTCCCGGCTCCCCTGGCAACAGCGCAGCAGCCTGGCTCCTGAGCCCAGGCCTTGCCTGCTGCGACAGGAGGAGGGAGGAAGAGGAGCACCGAGGGGAGGACAGCTGGGCAGAGGCAACTGTTAACTCTTAGCAGGCTGGAGCCCGCGCTCCAGCATCTTCCCAGCATCTGCCCCCGTGCTTTGGTGAGTGGTGAGAGAGCTTCCCCTCTCAGACACACCAGGCCTAGCACTGGCTCCGGGGGGCGGGGTGACAAGGAAGTGGGTGGTGCAGGAGTCACCAACAGGTCAGAGGCAAAGGCCCCACAGCAAGGTTTGGGGTGCACTCCCCCAGGCTTCCTGCCAAATCCCAGACAGACAGGCTTTCCGGGGCGCCCCCATCAGACGCCCCACTACTTTTCCCCACTTTGCTCTTCACGCCCCTTTCTGACGCTCTCCTGTGTCCAGGGCAGCCTGGCTCTGTCTTCTGATCCTGTGACCTTAGCAAGAGTCACCATTCTGTCTCCATTTCCACAGGAGCCGAAAAGAGGCTGTCCCATCACTTCCCTTCACAGGACAATCTAAAGATAAGAGAAATAATAGTGAGCGGCTTCACACTCTGGGGAGGAAGGTGTCCTATAAATCTCATTCAGGTATTATTAGGGCTGAAAGTAGGTATCTCTGCTCCTCCGGGAAGCTCTGTCAAGGTTGTCTCAGGACTTACCTGCAGGGAGGTCCTGAAACGGGAAGGCAGGAGGTTGAAAGTTGGGGCATCTGTCTGTGGCCTTTGGAATTTCTGGGTTCAGCTGGGATTAAGAAATAAGAGAGGAAAAAAAATAAATGAAAGAGAATGAATGTTATCACTTCAAGATCCTTTCTTTGCATTATGTCTGTGTTGCCAACTTTATGATAAAGTTACAACTATGGAAATATAGGCTCAGAGAGGTCAGAAGGCTGGCACAAGGTCATCCCAGTTGTATAATGATCTTCTTGCCCATGTGCACCTGATGTTATGGCCATACCTGTCTCAGCTGTACCAGTGGCTGCAGGTGTGGGGGAGAGGGGCCGGGGACCACACAGTATTGTCCCCATAGATGATTTCTCAGGATTTAGAGCTTTTGAGTCTAAGGGCTTGGTGCAGAGAAAGTCCTAAGGACTCCGCAAACCCATCCTGAGGCCACCTGGGCAATCACAGATCAGAGCACAGGGAACTGGAAGAGAAGGCAAAGGCATGGGGAATCGAGGCTTGAAACAGATTAGCTGAGACCTAGGGTTCCTGGATCAAGTCTTGCTCCAGGGAAGATCACTTCTTAGTCACACACCACTTACCAGCAGAGGTGTTTCCTTTTTTGCAGTCTCTGGGTAAAAGTGCCTCCCTGTATCCCAAGGCAGCTTGAAGGAGACAAACTGGGTAAGTTTCCTATAAACCAGGGAGCTGGGGGTGAGATACTGACAGCTAACAAAGTGAAAAAGGCAGGGAAAACCCTCACATTGCACAAATGCAAGGGCTAAGAAAACATCATCTTACCCAGAGTCCCTTTTCCAGGTCCAGAAAGGGAGATGGCTTGCCCAAGACCACTGAGTAGGAAGGTGGGCCTGGAGTCAAGTCTCTGAGTTCCAGCTAAGTGCAGCTGTCTTCTGACACCCCACAGGGGCCCCCTCAAAGTAAAGATTTTGCCCCATCAGGCAAAGAGAACAGTCAAGAGAAAGAAGCTACTGCTCATAAAGTGCACATGTCTGGGGGTAGCCTCTGAAAGCCTAGAACTGGGGCGGATGCTGCCTAGAGATCAGAAGTGCTGTGTGAGGATACACTGTGGCCCTACAGCACCCTAACATTGCTCTCCTACAGCAGGAACTGCCTGCCTCTCCCAGCTGATGAAGAAGCAGAGGCCTGAGGGGGTGGACCAGAGTGCAGCCCAGGACCACAAGGTTTCTGAGAAGGGACAGGAGGAGGGCAGGAGCTCCAAGGCAAGCTCGTCCCCACTGAGATGGAGCAGGGATGCAGCCAGCAGGGAACCTGGAGCTGAGGACCACAGACCTGACCTGCTCCAAATGCAAAGGAGGCCCCAGGATGCCACACCATGTTACCTTGGTGGGAGCTGCTCTTAAGGGATGTCCACGTGCCTGGTAATGAACAGATGCATGGTGTAGCAGAAGGACACAAAGACCAATGAACAGATCTGAGTCTGGCTGGGCCTTCCTCCCTGGGCTGATGGCTTGGGCCAGTTGCTATCCTGACTGGTCAGTACCCAGGCTGTACCAGTGGTCAGATGTCTTCAATATCACTACTGTCCCCAATGCTGAAGTTACAACTATATTAAATGACCTTGAAAAGTTCAACTCCTTTATATCTGTCCCGTACCTAAGGGAGAAAGGAAAACTAATCCTGTTTAGTATTTTTATGTGGCTGATTCTTCTCATAGTACCTCCAGAGGTAGAAGTCATTATTTCCACTGTACAGATGAGGGTGTAGAGGCTCCAAAGCATTCAGAGATTGACTGCACAGATCCTGAGCTGGGCCTCTGCCCATAGCATCCTCCTCTCCCCCTTCTCAGGCTGAGGTCTGAACCTAAGCTGTGCCCATCCTGCTGGGCTACAGCCTCACAACTGCCTATGCTTACATGTGTTACCACATCAGATCTCCTGACTCCTTGGGTTTTCTCAAGGCGTTCAGTCCAACACAGGAGGCCTGCTGTCTGGTAGACTTGCTTAGTTCTAGAATAAATCTGTACCCGACACTGTACTGCATTTTCATGGCTGGCCAAGGGGACAAATACCTGCAAACACACAGATGGCGTCTTCTAACTGGGACTGGCAGCCAGAGGGCTTGGGGGCTGGGGTAGGCTCGGGGGCAGCTACTGAACAATAAAACCCTAGCCATGCAGAAAGAGCTGGAAACCTTAATCCTGGGAACTGTCCTCCTGAGGAACAAAGCCAGGTGACAGCTGACTGCATGAGGGCCTGTGCCCTAACCCTCCCCTGGCCACCACCCATGCTAGGGACAGCCCAGCCAGGGATGCATCCTCTGAAGGGGGAGCTGCGCCTGGAATGTGATTCCCCAGCTTTCTGTGATGCTCAGTGACGCTCCGTTAGCAGAGTGCGACTCCTAAGATCCCTTGTCACCTCCTAAAGCCCCTGCCAGCCTGCCCCCCAGCACCACACTGATCACCAGATTAAGGGGCTCAGAGCTACAGCTGAGGCAGCTGAGACCTGGAGGGCAGCTTTGGGAGGGGCAAGGGAGGCGGTGGGTAGCTCTCGAGGGTGGGGACTGACAGGGCAGGATATAGAGGGGAAGGACATAGAGGAAAGGGCGGTGCCTGCCAGAGGGAGGGCCTTGGGTCAAGCAAGGACTCCCTGTGGGTCCCTCTGGCTAGCTGCTTGCTCACCCTGCTACACCTGAGCAGAGAGAGAAAGGGATGGGTGGGGAAGACAAAGAAGGGGACAAAAGAGAAAATCTGGGCATGACAACTTTTTCCCTGGGACCACCCCAACTCATTTAAAATATGTGGAAGAGACAAAGTGCCCTCTGCCCACCTGTAGGGGTTACCAGGAGTGCAGAAAAGGAGATGGAGTTGGGAGTCTAGGTGTGTCCTGACTTTTAGCACTGGGAGAAGCCCTGGGCTTGGATTTCTAAGGGGGACCAGGCTGCTGGGCTGAGTGGCGGGGAAAGCCTAGCAAAGAGCTCCAGTGTTCAGTCCCCTGGAACTGAGTCCTGAGAGAGACCCTGGCACTTGAGCAAGAAGAATAATGCTGCTTGCTGGTAATGGGCTGAGCAGGGCTGGGAAGAGGCCAACATGTAGGTCCAACCCAGCTCCATTCTGCCTGGCAGGCAACAGCCCTGTCCCCTGTCCCAGGGCCTACAGGGGGCGACTGGGACACACCCAGGACCCCAGCCAACAGCTGCTCTCCCTCCAGCTTCTCCTGTGTGGCCCTGGCCAGGTTCCCCCGTGGGCCATAGCCTGCTTCTCACCACTGCTGCGTGAGGCCCAAGGACAGGTGTGGGGTATGGAGGGGGACTGCAAGGACCTGGGACCCAGCCCTGCCTGCTCCTTGCTCCTCCGCCTGCCCTGAAAACACGGGTCCACACCTGAGTGTTGGTGGAGATGAAGTCCTTCCTGAGACACCTCCTTCATCCCCGGCTGAAATCCATGCTCCCAATCTTGTTGCTGTGCTACCTGAGCACAGGTTGAAATGATCAGCCCTGCTGCCACTGCCACAGACTCTTCAGGCTAGAAGGGAAACAGGAGATTCCTGAAGTTCACCTTACCCATCTTGCCAATGAAAACATGACTCCAGACTTGGGGAATCCGGCCTGCCCGGTCACACAGCAAAGTGGTGACCAAGCCAGGCCTTGTGCCCTGTCTACCAGACCCCATTCCTTTCAGGTCAGGACTCAACAAAGGCCTAAGAAGGGGCTTCCCCATCCTATCCCAAACAAGATCCTGGCCCACCACAGGCAGCAGGGGTCTGGGGACAGGGGAGGCCATAATGCGATCAGCAGACTGGCCATCTGGCTCTGGGACGGAGGAGAGCCCAGACTGGCCGCTTCTTCTGCCCGGTCCCAAGGGGCCCTGTGTCGAGAAAGGCAGACTGCCAGATGGACAGGCATTGGCCTGGGTCTGGGGAGAAGCCAGTGAGCTCCCTGTCGCCAGAGCTGACCAACTCTCAGATGAGCAGAGTAGGTGTGGAGGGGCACAGGGAGCAAAGCTAGGCCCCTCCAAGGGTAGAGATGGGGGAGCCCTCACCCAGGCTCAGAGCCTGGCTCCCCAGGTAGGTCCAGCTCTTCTCAGCTGCATGGCCCTCAGCCTGCTGGCCAACCACAAATAGGGCCTCCTCCCGGGGAAAGGCAAACACATCTCCCTTGGCACCTTCTCAGACATGCATGTAAAACTAATTAACATGGGGAGACATGCAAGCAGCCGGCCAGCTCTACACCCTCGAGTCCACGCAAACAAGGCGAGCCCTTGTCCAGGGGACCTGCACAAAGCTTTGTTGCTAATTTAGGCATCTGTCTCTGTCTGGTCTGGTCCTCCTGCCTGCGCTGGGGTTTTTCCCAGCCCCTTGGACAATGCTGGGAACAGGCTCGCCCGATCCCTTATTCAAATCACACCCAGGACAATGAGTTCATTGTGCAGGCCACAGAAAGGGGGGGTTGCTGGGGGTGGGAGTGTGTAAGGGCCATAGGGGAGTAGAAAGGGTGGGGGGTGTGAAGAAAATGGGAACCCAGGAAAGTGTTTACTAACACAGCCCCTGCAGCTGCCTCGGGCCTCTTTCCCCTCTCCTGCTTGGCCGGGAGCTGGAGAGAAGTCCTGGGATTCAAAGGTAGGGGCACGGGGCGGGGGTCAAGGGGCCTTGCATTCACTGGCCCAGCAGATCCAAACTCAGCTGGAACCTTCGTCTTGTTGGTCTGTCCTGTCCTCTGCAGTCTGCAGCCACTTCTGCGTGTCCGAGGGCGGGTGTATTTTTATAGAATGACTTGGAGGCCGTGTTTTGCTTACTTCAGGCTCAGCAGAGTAGACCCAAGTGCAGAGTCGAGACAGGGCCGTGGGGAGAGGTGAAGGCGGCTGTGCTGGGTGCGACCTGCTGTCTCGGCCATTGTCTTCAGGCAACATTTCATTTTCTCCTCCTTCCCAGCTAATAAATTAGAGAGACGACGGTGTGCTGCGAAGGGACTGGCTCCCCATAGACTATGGTGACTGCGGGTGGGAAGGCGGATCTGCGCGTTCATGGCTGGCTAGGCTGCTGCTCCGCCACACCCGGACAGACGTGTGAATGCAACCCCATCATGAGCAGCACGGGAACCCCTGTGCCCATCCATAGGGCACAGACAATCCTCCATGTCCTCCCGCCCCCCCCCCCCAGGGAAGCAGGGGCTCTGAAATGCCTTCCCTCTTACCAACACCGCCCCCAGCTCCTTGTCGCACGGAGCACGCCCAGACAGGCCGACATAAATAGACACACACAGCCTGACACTGACACGCAGACACAGAAAGAAACACACACTCCCAAAGGCAGCCCCAGACACACACACTGACAATGGTGCGATGAACGCGCATGGCAAGTGCATTCAGTCAAAAGTGCACACCGCAGCCGCCCAGCACCACCCCAGGCCGGGGCGGCTGGCAGGTTAGGCAGCAACCTCCTCCCCACACAGCTCCCAGGACGGGAAAAGAAATCCCATCTCAGGCTTCTGCGTGAAAGCAAAAGCCTCCCAAGATTGGAAAGTTTGGAGTTGCTCTCAGCATTTAGGGTTAGCTGAGCTATCCAAGGACTGATTTCTTTTTCTTTTTTCTTTTTTTTTTTTTTTTTGAGACAGGGTTTTGCTAAGTTGCCTAGGCTGGTCATGCTCTCTTAGGCTCAAATAATCCTCCCGACTCAGCTTCCCGAGTAACTAGACCCATAAGCAGGCACCACTGTATCCAGTTTTTGTTGTTTTAATTTTTAAATAATGAAAGAAAGGGTGCTCGGTAGTCATCTTTTTTGTCTTTGCACTGAACTACCTCCCTAGTGCTTTTTTTCTTTTTTTCTTTTTGGTGACAGGGTCTTGCTCAGACTGGACTGGAACTCATTATGTAGCCCAGGCTGGACGGGAACTTAAGGCAGTTTTCTTGCCTCAGCCTCTCAAGTGCTGGGAATAGAGGGCTCCACCACCACACCTGGCCCCACTGCTTTTTATTTTTGAGACAGGCTCTCATTAAGTTTCTCAGACTGGGCTTGAACCTGTGATCCTCTTGCCTCAGCCTCCCAGAGAGCTAGGATTACAGGTATGCCCCACCATGCCCAGCTTTAACAGTTATCTTAACTGTCCCAACACTGGGGCCAGCTGAAGCCTTGTCAGGGTAGTTTCCCCTTGAAGTATAATCCACACGTAACGCCATTTCTTCCACTGTTAAAATGATTTTAAGAGGAGAACCATAGGACGAGGAGAAATACAAGTGTTTAAGATCTCAGAGACCCATTAAAATGTGCTTCCAGCTGGGCTTGGTGGTGCACATCTATAATCTCAGCACTCAGGAGGCAGAGGTAGGAGGATCTCAAGTTTGAGGCCAGCCTGGGTTAAATAGTGAGTTCAAGACCAGCCTGAAATACATGGTGAGATCCTGTCTAAAATACATACATACATACCTACACCCATACATATATGTACACACATGCATGTGCATGTGCTTCTGTCCTAGAGTAACAGAAATGTGTTAGGTTGAACTACATAAAACAGTCAATATTTGACTTCTTTTTAATTAACAAAAATGAAATTTTATATGGGTCTGCCTAATAGGCAACTGGTTCCAAGAAGGAGAATTAGCTTTTATTTTTAAAATTTATTCATTTTGTTTGAGTCTCTCTACGTTGCCCAGGCTGAGTTTAAGCCACCCTCCTGCCTCAGCCTCTCTGTAGCTAGGAATAGAGGAATGTACCAGGAATGTACTCAGCTTCCATTTTTAGATGTCTTCCCTAGGCTGGGTAATTTCCTTCCTAAAGAAGAAAACATTAATCCAAGACCCAGCTCTGCCTTAGACCACCAATTGAGAGCCACATCAAGACACTGTAGAGGTGGGAACCACCCCTGCAAAGACCCATGGGTGCATACCTGTGACCTGCAGCCTTGTTGGTAGGGCCCATCTTTGGACTCTTGTACTGAGCCTCCTGCCTGACACTAAAGGAAGTCCTAGAAGGGTGAGAAGGCCCAAGAGAGGGAAAAGAGAACCAGAAGCAGGACACCTGTGCACTGCACTTGTGTAGCCAGAGTCTGGGACCACCAGCCCAGAGGACGTGTCTCCTGGAAACTTCTGACTGCAGCTCGAGCTGCCGGCTGGTTACTGTTTTTAAAAGCCAGGCTGGTCTCTGTGAATATGACGCTCTCTCAGAAAGTCACTTGAATGAGGTTCAAGCAAGAAAGCCAGGAGGGAGCCAAGGCCACCAGCCCAAGGAAGGTCCACTCTCGGCCAAGTTCTGGACAGTTCACATGTCCCACTGCTCGCTCTCATAGAACTCACAGCACATAACATCCTCCTGGGAAATAATCCTCACCAGCTTGCCTGGAGTTTCCTGAAGATGGAAAGGCCAAAGATTTCAGAAATAGAGCCCAGCACTGCTGGGCTTCACTCCTTACCTCTCACTGGTCCATAGCAGAAAGACTGTCCCGTGGATGTTGCTCTTGGCCACTGGCACAGCTGGCTGCTCCATGATAAAGCTGAGAGGAGACATTTCCCTTCAGTCTTCTGGCAGCCAAGGACTGGAGGTCTGTTCAAAGGACGGGAACCATCTTCCTTGTAGCCAAGTGTGGTGCAGCCTCTCCTACAGCCCCAACAAATGCTATGTGATGTCTCTGAGTTCTATGTTACCAACACATATATCAACCTCAACACCAAACCCACCATGGTAATAGTAACATGAAACCTGTTTGCTCCTCCCGCTCCTGGAAGGCAAGTGAGGAAAAGACAAGGCTTTAGGGCTGGTGGGTCTGCAGGCTGGGCCCCAATCCAGGCGCTACATGGAGGACACCTCAGGACTCCGACTGGGGCTGGGAATGAGTGCAGTGATAGAGCATTTGCCAGCAAGCAGGAGTCCCTGGATTTGATCCCCAGCACAAGAAAGACAGAAGGGAGGGAGAGTGGAAGGAGACAGAGTAGATGGAGGGGAGGGAAGGAGGGAAGAAGGGAGGAAGAAACAAAAGAAGAAACAAAAAATATACCAAAGAAACCCCAGCTATGTCCAAGGAAGGAGGCTGGATGTCAGTTTACAGGAAGACGTGGCTCTGGCCTGAATAGAAACAGAGCAGAATACTAACCTTGGAGCTCAGAACAGCACCTGATTTCTTCAAAGAGAGACCTTCTATACGAGGAATCCTCTAGATACAATTTATTTGATTGCACTTAAGATGTTTCCTGCCAGCCTCACACATAAATCTCAATAGGTTACTTACTGGGATTCTGATTCCAACTTCAGATCAAAGTTATTTTTAAATGAAGAAAGTGAAACTATATAGAACCAGAGGGATGCAGAGAATTAAAATTCTAGCTGCAGCTAAATGACGGGTTAAGGTTGCTGTGTGCAAAGCATGAAATGGCCTCTGACCCTATTTTCCCAGGCTCTTGGGCCACAGAGAGAAGCAGGGAAGGCGAGAAGCCACAGACTGACACTGACTGTCACAGCCCTGGGGCCTGGAGCCAGCCTTCCCCCCCTTTGGCCCGGCCTCCCTGCTCTGGACGGAGAGATCAAGTTCCATATCGCACAGCGAACACCCCAGCCAGGGACTGAGGTTTCCTCCCCAGTGTCCCCAAGGCCTTGCTTGACACATAATGTGCGGTCAATAAATGTTGAATGAATAAAGAGTGTGGGAGAGAAATACAATGTGGCACGGGAAGACATCCAACTCCTGAGCTCTATGGCCACTATGCAAGCCGGGAAATGGCTCTTCGGCTCGGCCCAGAGCTGCTGCATCCAGGCCAAGCGCCACAAGGCGACAGGCGAAATGCCCACTCAGCTGCCTTGGGTGGCACAGGGCCTGGCTGCCCCCATGCCCACCCATCTTGCACATGGCGAGCAGACTGATGTGTTCCCTCAGCCAGCTCCCCTCCCTGTCATCCTCAGCTACACCATCTGACTTGACCTTCTGTACCCAAATTTGGGGTCCAATTTAGCCGGGGCTCCTCCCTGTCCCTCTGTCTCCAGCTCTGAAGTTCTGGTCAAGGAGTTTTCCTCCCCGGCAGGGATGCCCCATCCTACCCTCTTGATAGCCTACAAGGCTTTTTTGGATTTGAGGAGCTTTCTCTGATGCTCCTGTCCCTTCGTCTAACTCCTAGAGCCTAAGTCAAACAGTGTATTCCCGAATGTGCACTTCCTAAGGGAACTGTTGGGGTCTCACTATTCATACTGTGAAGTGCCAACAGCTGGTTTCTCTGCTCCTAGAGGCTGGGGAGGGGTCAGACACTCCTGGCACCGCAGAGCTTGTGAACGGTCACTGCACACCATGACTGACTGCGCAGCGACTGACAGAGAGCTGAGTTTGGTCTCTTGCCCATGTCCTTCAGGGCCTTCACTTGTGGCAAATGTGACACCAGCAAGATGGGGGACGCAAACTTCCCCTCTCCCCAGCACTTGCCAAGGAAATGACACACTGTCAGAGGCACCACGCTGCCATCCAAGCAGACAAGGAGTCCTGACATCCTCTGCTTAAGGAAGGCAAGATGGGACAGAGAACTGTGGGCACTGCCAGGGCTAACACTGCTAACACTGCAGCAACGGTCCAGCCTCACCTTGAGCAGCTGCCATCCCTTGGTCCCGTGCACAGGCTGGCAGATATGGGCCACCTGATTTATAGACACAAGCCCAGCAAGGCTGTGGCTCACACCAATGAGACAAGTCAGGACCGAGTGAGACACTTCCTGCCCCTCCCATACCACTGAGACTCCCAGGGCCCAGCACTGGGCTTTCTCCACCAGATTCTGCCAGTCCGCAGCAGGAGCCGTTGCCAGGGCATCTCTACCCTTTAGTCACCCAGAGACCTCACACTGCTTCCCAAAGCCCAGGGTGGTTCCTCAGGAGACCAGGGCCCAATAGGCACTGAGAAGCCCTCCTAAGCCTGCAGCTTGGAGACATAACCTTTGCAATCAACCACCCAGCTGGCACCTGGCTTAGGGAAGGAGGGCAGGGGTATATTACTCTTCCTTCTCCCCAAGAGCCAGGCCTCAAAGGAGACACTGTAGCAGTGTCAGCTCAGAACGTGGCCCAGCCCAGGACGTCAAGTATACGGTCCTGTCACTATCATCACAAGTCATAAGGGCTTCCTAGCTGCCTGTTCCTTGCCTCCAGGCTCAGAGAGGAGCCTGCTTTTCACAGACTCACGGCTGACTGAGACTGGAAGGCCCTGCACCCAGCCCAGGGCTTCCCAGTTTCTGAGTTTCTGAGAGGGGCAGGGGGCTGGAGTGAAGAGGGACTTCACAGTGGGGGTCTGTGCAGGTGAGAAGGCTAAGCAGGCTCCTCTCCCCTGCAACAGCAGGATGAGCCCAGTACCTCCCCAGAAAACCTCTCCGAAGAATCAAGGCCTGGCAGGAAGCCAGGGCAGGAGGCCTCTCCAAGAAGACACTGGCGCAGCGCCAAGTCACTGCCTGAAGCTCCTGCTCACACAACACTGCGAGGCCCAGGCGGAGGGGAGAAGGTGGTCAGGGGCCTTTGGCCAAAAGGTTGGCACAAAGTAGGTGCACAGCCACCTTCCATGCCCTGTGGTTTCCAAACATCTGGGAGACTATGAAATCACCGTCCTGCCTTCCACAGCTGTGCCCATACAGACCCCATCAGAGTATTGCCAAACATTCCTTCAGAGGTGCTGTGTGGGTCACCCATCGGTTCTGCTGGCCTCACATTAATGCAGACAAGACAATGTTTGCTACAGGCACAGTGGTGCGCATCTGTAATCCCAGCTACTGAGGAGGCTGAGGTAGGAAGATTGCGAATTCAAGGCCAGACTGGGCAATATAGTGAGATCCATTTCAAAAAGAGAAAGAAAAATCCCATTGCTAATCAAAACAAAATAAAGAAAACCACAAAGGTGCCTGCAGGTTTAGGGCACAACTTCTGCCTCCAAGGACTAAGGGGTGATCCCCGTTTAAAGGGCCATCCCACCAAAATGTATAATAGATATTGAGAAATGGGAAGAAAATGTTGGGAAATTAGAAAATGGGAAGAAATGAGGAGAACAAGGAAGGGAGGAAAGGCAAAGGAAACAAGGGACAAGGAAAAAAAGAATAGAAGAAAAAAATGGAAGGGAAGCTTTTGTAAATGAGGGGAAGAGGCATTGAAGGGAGGGGAGAGGAATGGAAAAAAAGAAGAATTGAGATATGTCATATACAGGTACAAATTCCCTATGATGAATGCTAGCATTGTGTATATCTAAAGTGTACTAGCAAAAAAAAAAAAAAAGAAAGTGTTGTCCTAGGTTTCCCTAAAAGCCCCTCAAACCTGAGGCTTTTCTCCTGCCTCCTCTGGACCTCAGAGGCCTCATGGTGGGGAGAACAAGTTAGTTACTGAGCATCAGACCTGATTAAGGTCTTGATCTTCTCTAATCTGGACGGGTAATGTCCAAGAAGGTGGGTTTCATGTATAAGTTTAAATGTTCTACAAATCTCATTCAAAGTTATTTTATTTTATTGTCATATTGGGGATTGAACCCAGGACCTTCACACTGAGCTACATCTCTAGCCCTTTAAAAACATTTTTTTTCCTTAAAAAACTTTTGAGATAGGGTCTAAGTTGCCTTGGTTGGGCCTAAACTTGTGATCCTCAGCTTTCCAGAGTGCTGGGATTACAGATGTGTACCTGTAATTTTATTTAATTCAATATTCTCATTTAACATGCTGGAGTGACCACATTTCATGAGATCAGCAGCACGCATGGCTGATGGGCATGGACTGGACAGAACAACCCTTCTTCCTGTTTTCAGATAAAGATACACAACGCATGTATCTATGTAAAGGGCACCAGGGCAGAAAGGGAAACCCCGTACTCCATCCTCATGGCTAGGATCATCAGTCTCCAACTGCATAGCCTTGGCCCACAGGAAACGGGATTTTTTACAATCAATCAGATTCAGAGAGACAGCGACATAAACCTGTTTGAAAGAGATGACAACCCAGAGAGGGCTAGGAAAAGGACACACTTGGCATTCCAAGGCTGAGGAACGAAACCACAGAAAGCAACAGGAGGGAGGTTCTGGGAGACCTCTGGCATCAGACCCAAGTCTTGTTGAGGACTTCAGTTTGTGCCATTCCTGCTCAGAACCACCTGGCACACACAGCCTGTGTAAATACCCGTGCTCCAACATGGGGTCTGGTGAATTTTCCACCACATCTCCCTGGAGGAGCTACCCACAAAAGCTCCTCTCTGCTTTAGAAGCAAGAACAAATCGTGCATTTACCCAGTGCCTCTAGTCTTCTTGCTCTGAGTCGCCATGCCAACACACAGTCATAATTACCAAGGAGCGCGTCAATAGTGGCAGCATTGACAAAGACACTATATCAGGGCCTGTGAGCTAAGCAAGGTCAGGCTCCTCGCAGCCCCTCAGCTTCCTGCCCACATCCTTTATTTCACTCTGATCCATCTCTTTCCCTCCATTCTTTCTCTCCCGCTCAGATGGTCTTTGATTATATTTTCTCTGCAGAGAAAGGAACTACAGCTCAGTGTATCAAACACTTTGATAGCAATTAGGAGACAGGTCCCCCTTTCAGTCCTGATTTTAACTTGTGGGAAAAGTCACTTTAACATCCAGGCCTCAGTTTTTTTGCTGTGAATGAGGAAGAGTATTTTGGACCTTGCCTATTCAGCAAGTGGGTGCCTACATTTAATTTGCCTTCTGAATTAAGGGGCTGAGAAGCATCATCTAGTCATGGACAAGACTATCTTTATGAGTGGTGCTGGAGGTACCAGAAGCTCAGGGAAACAAAAGAAGGTTCAGGTCAGAGAGGGAGTTGGTTCTAACTCCCTGGGAATAGTGAGGCTTGTATGTCTCCCCCAGGAAGAACAAAAATCTCAGAAAAGGAGCCAGGAGCAGCTGAATGGTGGGCTTTATCAGATTATGAAAAGATGAGTGGGATGGATGAGAACTATCAGGCTAAGTGACAAGCATCCTGAGGCCCCCAGTGAGAAACAGGACATGCAACCATTTAAAATGAGAGGTCAGAGAAAAAGAAGGCAGGCAGCCATCACCAGAGCCCTAACACAAGAGTGGCCCAATTTCAGAACACCCAGTGCACCAACATCTGAACTTACAAAAGAGATAAATTGGAGGCTGATGATTAGCATCACAAAATGATTATTCCCTTTGTAAAAGGCTTCACTGCAGGACTGCTTTAAATAGTGCATTTAAACCATGATCTGATTTGCTAAATTCAATTTATACACATCCACTGCCGAAGCTGGCATGCGGCTGTATTTACATGTCTTCCCTTGGCACGGAGGAGGGGAGAAGCCAGCCATTATTTGGGGCCTTTAATCCTTGTAGACAGTAACTAATCTGGGGAACTGAACCCTGGTTTTCTTCCACAGCTGGGGCTTTAGCTGCAAACTGGCCCTGATTCTCCACTGGCTTTGCCTGCACAGACCAGACCCCATCAAAGAGGAGCCAGGATTTGGCCAGTATCCCTTGGAGCCCTTGTGGCCATAGGAGCTCCCCACCAAAAAGCACACCCCTCCCTACATCCAGGGGTGATATCTTTCTGCTACTGATTTCCATAGATTTGGGTCTGTGGCCAGTGTCCCTAAATGTATTTAGCACCTCTGATCATGGCGCCAGCAGTTCAAAGGTGTGACTTTGGGGTCCAAGCAAATTTACTAATCTCTGCCACATTCTATGATTTGTACTTAGGCCATGGGAATTAAACCTGAGTGAGTACAGAAAGAAGGCTGACTCTCAGCCCAAGGAGAACAAAAGAAGGGGCCTGCTAGGTCTCACAGCAACTCTGCTGGTGCAATGGGAACCTTCCTTGGTTCACTTAAAGGTCTCACTGACAACACATTCCCGAAACAGGTGACCCTTTCCTGAGAGATCCAGTAGTGTGACAGGGCACTTAGGAGTCAGACAACAGCCAAAAGGGAAAATTACACTACCCAGCTTACACCATTTTCCAAACAGAAAGATTCAGGGAATCTGCTCTCAGGAACACACCATTAAAAAAAAAAAAGTCCTCCAGAAAATGCAAGTCAGTGCCTCTACCCACAACCCTACTCTCATTCAGTATCAGCACTTTCGACCCCTTTGTGCACTGAATATTTTACAGATGCCCACAGTGGTATGCACTGGGGTCAGGGAGTGTTGACACACAGGACAGGATCCAGGGATTCGGTCTAGGAATTTCAGGTATGGCTGAAGGGCTCACTAGGTTATGAGGAAATGATCTCCCTGTTGAAAAGCCCACTAAAGCCTGGTTATGGAGCTGGGGCCTGGACTGGAAGTCATGATATTAGCTAACTTACAACAGTGGTGTGCGGGGAATCACTCAGTGTCTCTGGGCCTGGCTCCTCACCTGTGACATGTATAGGTGACCTACATAATCATTGAGCTTTACACTTTACATAAATATTTTGCAGGAAAAAATGTTCACCTCGGGCTGGGGATAGAGCTCAGTGGAATAAGTGCCTGCCTAGCAAGCGCAGGGTCCTGAGTTCGATCCCCAGTACCGCAAAAAAAAAAAAAAAAAAAAAATGTTCACCTCCACAGAACCCAGATGAGCTTCCTTTTTGGAGCACTGTTATAAACCATTATGTTTTCATTGACTTAGATGCCAGGAAGCTCAGAAGAACCCCAAGATTCAATCATAAAATCTATTTTAGGCCAGGACTTCAGGCTATGGGGTTGGGAGTGACCCTGAGGGTCTTGTCTGTGAGGTAGGGATGTGTGGGAATGCGGGATTGGATCCAGGAGAGGCATGACTCTTGTTTGAAAAACAACCACAGGTGATCGATCTGTGTTTGTGGGGTTGGATTCACGTACAGAGGCTGAAGTTAAGAACCAAGCTCAGTGAACAACCTACAGTCTACTTCCTTGATGTGGCAAGTGATGGTCCTATGAAGCCCTTAGCACCAGGCCTGGCACAAAACAGGACTCAAAACTTAACACTGAAGTTTCTTGGGTAGGTGTGAGACCTGGTTTAGGGCACCTTTGGGTCAAGTGTGCCATCTAGGCCAGCAGTGACTGCGATTAAATTAGCTGCTCATACACTGGGCACCCAGGGGCAGAGAGCTGACGCTCAGACCCTTGGGCTGGGGTCTGAAGGATACCGAGATGCTGCTCCTTGATGCAAGACCTGCCATCTTCTTCAGAAGGCAGGCCTCCAAACGGGTCCTTGGCCTTAACTACTCCTCATAGGACCTCTCAGAAAGCCTGCTATCTTTGCCGGGGGCCAGCCTGTTAGCTCAGCCTCTTAAAGAGTAGTGTCGACACACCTGACATTTCTTGGGCACAGACACTCCAGGCAGTGTTCTAACCGCTCCCGGTTCCTAACTCCAAACCAGCAGGCACTGTGGAGCAGGCGCAATCCAAGCCTGATACCCCGCTGCGCAAGACAACGCTGTTCGCCCAACCCAGTGCTGGCTGCGGAGACGCATACTGTGGGGTCAGGGACCAGGGATCGCGAAGGCAGGTCAAGGAGGGGAGGAGGTAGCCCTGCGGGGTTCCCAATCCGCTAGTTACTTCGCCTCACACACCGACACTCCTTGAGCTCCGACCTGGCCTCCCGGGGCCGTACTGAGACCTGCGCGAGCCGTTCTCCCTGTGTCCGTCTTGTGGCTGGCACTCCAGGGTCCTGCTGCCTTCCCAGCGCTACTTCCGTCGGGCGCTGCGTGCACCTCTGGTTCTCGAGGCCGCTCGGTGTAGACAGGCATGAATGCTTCGGGAAGACCTGGTGCTCAGGCGTACACCACAAAGTAGCTTCTGTGCTTGGCACTCTCTTCCCCGTAGCCCCTGAGCAGGAGGCGCGGCTCCGACCAGCCCGACTCTGGCTACACCGCTCCCAGAGGAGCCTCTGGAGATACTATGAGGCCAGCCGCTCAGAGTCCAGAGTGCGCGTGTGTCCAAGAAGCTGCCCTTGAGGCCACAAGCATCAGAACGTGCTAACACGCTGTGCACTGCCTAATTATATCACAAAGCACAAGCCAGCAGGTGTATTATTTGGCAGTACTGGGATTGAACCAAGGACTTCTCACTGAACTATATCTCGAGCCCTTTTTTGTTTTTTTGTTTAGATAGTCCCCCTAAGTCGCTAAGTTGCATAGGCTGGGGGCTCTAGCTTGTGATCCTACTGCCTCGGCCTCCCATAGCGCTGGTTTTACAGGCGTGTGTCGCCAGGACTGGCTCATAATGTGTATTATTAAAGCCACTTCACAAGTGCGTGGGGTGAGGGAATGACACTGTGCGTGCGCCTGGGGGACGGTGTTTGGGAGGTGTCCTCTTTTGGTGATACAAGTAAAAACATTGCCAGTCTACCAATAGGGTTCTGGACTCTCCCAAAGTCTCAACTCCCAGGCCAGCTCTTTGTCACATCACTGCAAAGGAGAGTGGGCGTACATGCAGCCAATTTACTGCGCTGGCTGCGGCCACTCACCTCTCTGGTAGGAGCCGAAGTTTGGCCTGAGGAAGAGGGAGGCACACAGGCAGAATCTCTGGGGGCAGGTGGCACTTGTAGGCAGGAGCTGCAAAACAGAGCTGAGACATCAGGTGCCTCTCACCCACCCGGTCCATCCAAAGGTACCCCGTGGTCCCATCCTCCAGCACAAGACCCAGCCTGGAGAGGTTGCTGGGGATCTGCACACCTCAACCATGTGCATCCAGAATGCAGGAAAGAACCCAGGTGGGGACAGGGGACCCTTCTATCTATGCCAAAGCCTTCATGGGGCCGCTTGGGGAGGGGTGCCAGCAGGAAGGATCCCTTGCCCCTTCAGAGCTGGAGGTGCCAGTGCTTCTTGAAAGAGTTGCCCGGGACCGCACCTAGAACAACCCATGCTTCTCTACAGTGACACTATTGAGTACAGAGACTTGGGACCTGCCAGAGAGAAGACCCCTGGCCATTTTCTGGAAGGGCCAACTGTTAGAAATTGCAACGGTACACCAAGCACTAGTAGGGCTCTGCAGGCAGCCCTCTTGGCTCCCAGCCTCCAGCTGCTATGCTCGGCAAGTCCAACCAGATCCTGCTTCCTCAAATCTACTGAGATACTTGCACAACCCCCATGCCAGCCAGCACAGAACGTTACAGGTGTTTCCTCCTACTGGGTGCTCCTTGAGGTCCTGAATCTTTTCTCATTTTGGGACCTAGTGGGTATGGCCTGGGGAGGTAGGCAGTGGGTGAGTGCTTTGTGACACTTTGGGTAGCTCTTGGGGCTTTCACTGTCTCCAGCAGGTTATCCAGTGCGCCATCTGGGCCACCGTCCGACCTACCCACTGTATGCCAGGCAGTTTATCTGCACATTTCACGTCATGCTCCCATGCCCACTGGACAGACTCCTACTATTGTCCCGATCTAACTCAGAAGATGAATGTGACTTCTGTCCCCACTTCACCCAGAAAGGTGAATGTGACTTGTGAAGGACGAAGCATGTTGAATCATAGGTGTGGAAATCTCTCACCTACCCGCCCCATCCTTGTGGAATTTGGAATATGACTTTATTAATTCAGTCCTGAATGGCCCTGGGTCTTCCACCTCTAGTGCCGCAAATCAGGAACTGCCACTTCTAGGGGCAGGAAAGACACCAGTGAGCCCTTCCTGCTGAGCCCCCAGGACCAGGGAATTTCCTTCTGTAGCCTTTCCAGGCTCTGCCCCTCTGTAGGTCCGGCACCAGGAGGGAACTCAGAGACTAGCAACAGTCCACCACTGACTTTTAAAATCCCAGCCTACACAATCCCAGCCATTTCCTTAAAGAAAGGGGTTACCCGCACGATTAGCAGGACAATCTAAGCAGGAAGCAATACGATGCACCTGCAGGAAAGCTTGTTATTTTTACACAGAGCCCTGAGGGAGAACCAAAGGGGTTCAGAGAGTAAAAAGAGCGTTCAAAGAAGGGCCCCTCTTTCTACCTCCTCGTGTATTTAAGCAAAGGCCCAGCTCTCCCAAGCTCCATTCTCAGGTGTCTTTCTGTAGTTAAATGACACTAATGTACCCTTTCTTCAATGAAATCTCTGTGAAAGACAACTTCCATTTTAAAAAAATATGCTATTGGAACTGAGGTGAAATACATTTTTTAAAAGGGCAAAAAACACACAAGCTTTTAAGAGAGAGGGCCAGGGACACAGCTGCCATCCCCAGCTGCCCGGGATAGCAAACGTAACAGCTTTGGGACAGGGCAGGCAGTAAGAGCAGGGACCCAAGGCCAGAAAGCAGACAGGTCTCTTATGAAAACAATCCCAGTTCCCTAGTCCCCTAACTTGTCTAGTCCATCCAACTTGCCATCTAGCGCCACCCCGACAAGAGAAAAGGCCCAAGAAACATCCCTGTGCATTTCCACGCCACACAAAGAACCGGGGCTTGACCGCAGAGAGAGGCGCGAGAGCAGTTAGTCTCACAGCACACCTAACTCAGGGGAAAACAAAAACTAGGTTGCTGGCTGGAGGTGGGTGGAGAGGCTGACCAGCGAGGGGCCCCGTTGCCACACAGATGGAGGCTGCGAGGAAGTTCTAATTAGCACAAGCCAGTACTTCCATTAATAGCTCTCCCCTGCTCTGGATGTGCTCTGGATTCTGCCAAAGGCAGCCGAGTTGGAAGGTGTGAGGCTCACCTGTCCTCGGCTCATTAACAGACCTTGGGTGAGAACAGGGCTCTTTTCCTGCAGCAAGACCAGCCCCAACCCGCAACCCTCCCCTAAATCTAATTACAGCTTTGACTTGGGCATCTAGGGGGAGAGTATTTAAATCCAATGCTCCTGGACACACACTCAACCAGGCCTTGAAGGACAGTGTTTCCTCCACTTTTTAAAAAAGTGCTATGAAATTCTAGGTAAGAAAGTAAACTATGGACAAAAGACATCTAAAATTGGAAGCAGGTAAGGACTGGCTAGGAAGAGGAATGACAGAAGTTTCAAGGGGCAGAGAAATGCTATCATGGGGTTTGGTTCCATGGGTGTAAGTGTATTTGTCAAAACCCAAGGAGCTGTATTCCTTTGGCCTATTACTAGATGGAAATTATGCTGCTAGAAGTGCTATATTTATATATGTGTGTGTGTATGTTTGTGTGTGCGTGTGTATCTGTAGATCACATACACACATACAAAGGTCTCTGCTGCTGACTGATCTCTCTATAGTCTGTGATCTCCTTGATGCGAAGGTTCACACCGTTTTCAAGGGTCACAGTGGAAAAAGGGGCCAGAGCAGATGGGAAGATGGAGCTGCGCACATCTCAAAACACAGGTCCTTGGCGGGCCTGAGGAAGGAGGAGGGATGTCTGAATTGAATCAATTAGCTGCAGAAAACTTCAGAAAAGAAGTAAGGCCCTTCATAAAAACCAAGCCCACTCCTTAATCCCCAAAGGCAATCCTCTCCCCAATTCCCATGCCCATTCCTCAGTAAACAAAGAAATCCCTCCCTCCACATCCACACCTCAATATTCATTATGAGCTGACATTTGAGGCACATTCCAGCCTCCCAGAGTGCCCTAATGACTGGGAACCATAGGGTACAGGAGAGTGGGGTTTTCCTCTCTCTCCACACCTTGACACCCTGTTCCTTCTCTCCTCCTCTTCTCTCTTCTTTTCTTCAAATTAGTGAATAAGCAAACACATACAAGCAAATCAAAGCAAAGACATCACTACTCTACTTTGTTCATTTATTTTGACAAGTGCAGTTTAATTTTAATTATTTATGATAATACCTCATAGCAGACAAGTAAATGTGCCGGGGTATATTTGGTAACATTAATGAAGTCTACGTAATAGGAACTTCAGCACCCAGCCTGGAGAGCTACCTGCTGGAGAGATGGGGTGAGACCATTGCTCTGCGATAGGGTTTGCAATTTTTTTTGTGGGGGGCAGGGAGGGGAGAACTTAATGGGTTTGAGGATTAGCGGAGGGAAAATTAACCTGATTCCAGAGAAGAGGCAAATACGTAAGCCCATAACTGTGTGTCGATGTGGACTGTGTGTATTTAAACACCGAGAGCGCATGCTTGGTGATAAGGAGGCCCAGGCGTGCACACATGCCACATGCATATTTACACATGAATCTCAAATGTGCAAATCAGCAGAGGTCCAAAGAAATTAGGCTTTGGGCGATTAAAAATTAAAACAAAAATAGAAAATGGAATACATAGAGCTCTGTATCTCTTCAAACTACCTTTCTCCTACTCATCACCAGCCTCAAGTAAGCAAAGGGAAAAATTTGGAAGATAAAAAGGTAGGCCGCTCCTCCAGCTGGTGATTACACAGGAATGCTCCCCTCTACACACAGTGAACCATGAAATACAGGTCACAGTCCATTCCAGGTCATTTTAAATAGGGTTGGAACTGGGGTGTAGCTCAGTGGTAGAACAAGCACTTGCCTAGCGTTCCTGCAACAGGCCCTGGGTTCAATCCCCAACACCACAAAAATAAATAAGCTGGCTTTTATCACGTCTGCCCTGATAGCTAATGTAAGTGCAGGATTTTGTATGTAGGCTACACACACACAGAATGAATGTGTTTCATCTACATCTGTGCAATCCAACACACAGGTCCCACAAACGGGTTTCTGGTATACCTCAAGATCCAAGCTGTAAAGCATTTACATTAAAATGACCTATTTAAGTCACAACAGAATTAACGCTTGATTTTCAAGACTGAGACTATATGAAACATATGACCCTTTATGTAAAAAAAAAAAAAAAAAGATACCAAGAGCTTCTGGTTTGTCATCTCTACGTTGTCTGCCCACACCCAAGACAGATATTTTAGGAGATAGAGGTGAGGCACTCCCTGCCTCAGTGGAGGGTGAGGATTCTCTCAGAAATGAAGGCTTGGGTTTGGTCTAGCTCCTGGCACTAGCACCGTGAACTCTGCCCTTCTGATGATCCCAGCAGGTGAGACAGTGCCTCTCCTCGACTAAGGGACTCCAAAGGCTAAGCGGAGGGCTCCTTTCTTGGCACAGCTCTGTGTGCGAGGTTACTAATGAGGCCCCAGAACTTGCCCATCCTTAAATCTGGGTGCCCCTGAGGTATGACACAACTCTCTCCCTTCTGAGCAGAGGGGTGTCTTGGTCATGGGTCCAAGACACCTGGCTCCTAGCTTTCTTTCGTGCTTGGCCCATGCTCTCCCATCCCTGCTCCTTAAAGCCGTGGCCTGGCTCTGGCGTGGGAAAGGCGGCTTGGAGCTTTTCACAAATCCAGTATCCCCTTGAACCAAAACCAATTAGCCTGGCCCAAGGTTCTGTCATTGAGGCTCTGGCCCTCTTTTCAAACCCCTGCGGCTCAATTGCGGTGAGGGGCTGGCCAGTGAATGCAGGGACCTCTTAAAGTGGTGCTTAAGCCGGACCAGGCTGGAAGGAAGGAGCCAGCACTCTAGGAGCTGCAGCGGCCCATTCTCAGCGCCACTGACCCAGGTTTTGTCTCAGCCACAGCCCCCACCCTGGCTCTCTTTTGAAGGGCTCTCCCCTCCTCTGAGATTCCCAGCTGTCCGGAGAAACGAAAAGCTGGCTCTAGGAAGCTGGGAGACACCCAAACTTGGCTGTTCTGGATAAAAAGGGCATCCCCAGGTTTTGAGTCCTGCCCCCAAAGGTCTTGCCCTCCCCCTAAGGGAGAAAGCGTTAACAATGATAAACCACCCACTATATACTTAGTGCTTGCCATAGATGGCTCTGCACAGCCACCCATTCTCTGGATTAAAAAATTAAGACTGGGAGAAGTGACTCGTCCCAAATCACAAGACTTAGCAGTAAGGCAGTTCAGAGGAAGACCCAGGGGCTCCTGAACGCCATTCTCTTAGGAACAGAGAGAGAAAAGGGTGAGAAATAGACTGAGATGGACCTTTGAACTGAGATAAGAAAGAAGGAGGCAAGCGAGTCCTCCAGGGATGGAAAAGCAGCTCCAGGATGAGCCCAGCTCCCTGCCGCTGAGGCCCTGTGCACACCAGCTACTCTCCTGGACCCAGCTGAGCAACCCTAGGCAGAAAGGGGTGGGCGTGGGAACGAGGTGTCACAGCCTGCCTTCAGCTCCCCAAACTAGCCCCTGTCCCCACCTTCCCTTCACACCACTGAAGGTGAAGTCTCACCCTGTGATGGGTAGCACTGCCAAGGTGCCCCTACCATCGCCATGGTGACAGGCATCCCACCCTAAGCCAGAGCCCATTGGTCACTTATCTAGGCAGGCAGGGGGGCAGTGGTGGTTCAAGTCAGGGTGGGATAGGGAACGGAGATACCTTCAGGAGACACCCCGCCATATAGGCGCATGGGCGAAGCCAATGGGGTGGAAGAAGGCCATTAAAATGGCCCTGGGGCCTCCACAGGGCCATGGCTCAGGGTGCGCACACCCGGGTTGGAAAAATCCCTGCGGTGTTTTTGGACAATTTGCCAGGAACTGGAGGGTGCAAAGCCTCGCCCTTGGCCTGTCCTCGCCCTGGGCACCCAGGGCACCAGGACGAGCAGGGAAGCATGGAAGAGCCCTGGACCACAGGCCCGAGGGCGTGCGTTTGGGGTCGAGCACGGGCGGGGCAGCCGCGCCTCTAATCCTACTGCGTGTGGGAGAGGCCGGATCAGGGAATTAGTGCTGTAACTTCGGATTAGTGACGCTCGCTAAATGAGCGCCTAATTCCGACCCTTCATGCTTTTCAGCATCACGGTTGGGTCCCCGGCGGCCTCCCGGCCTGGCTCCCTCCGCACTCTCCTCCCGTTTCCCGGAGGTCCGACTTCCGATCAAGAGAACTCCAGGCCAGCAGGGATCAGGCCTTGGGTTGCACCACAGCCTCCTTCTCCTGGCGCCCATCTGTCTTAAGGCTTTTGGAGCTGGGAGTTGTGGGCCAGGGAGAAAGATGTCTTGCCCACCGTGGTGGCTGCCCTGACTTCTGTCTTGCCAGAGGCTGCTGTTCAACCTTTGGAGAGCCACTGGGTCTTTTTAAGCGCAGCATTTCTAGGAGTAAACTGAAAGCGTCGGATGGGGAGCATCTCTGAGATTCCAACTAATTTTGTCTTCCAAACTGTAGTTTCTGCTGCATCCTCCAGATCCCCAACGCCTTTTTGGATGGAGAAAGTGCAAACTGGAGGTACAAGTGGAGTTTAAAGTTGGGGAGCAGTGGCTAGAGGAGGTTTGGAGGAGATAACAGAACGGAGGCAGGGAAGGCTGAGGAAGTCCCAGATGCTATTACCCTTCCAGGCCCGGAATAACCAGAGAGGTTGATGAATGAGGCACCTATTTTTGAGACTGTGCCTTGGGCTTCAAGTACCAAGGGATTTAAACATGGCTGTATTAGGGGAGAGTATTCATGCCATACACCTAAAATGGGTGAGTGTTGGGAGATGAGGATTTCTATGCTCTTCCCCTTTCCCGTTATCCCTATATTTGCTTTACAGAGGGGGGTTTGCATCAGCAGATTTTCGTAGAAGCAGAAAAACTGCCAAATTCTTCCTGGCTCAGACTCCTCTTCCATCAGAGCCCCCACCCAGGGTTTGGGCCTGCCCAGACGGCGACCTGAGAACCTGGTGTTTAAAAACAACACTCATTTGAACTGGGTAGACACAGCTGTGAGGTTACAGAGCCACTCAGTTCCTAAAGGACTGGTTCTCGAAAAATGGCAAAGTGAGGGTGGGTAGGAAAAGATCTAAGTCCCAGGGGTCCAGGGCCTGCCCGAGCCTCAGGCTGGCCCTGAGAGAGAGAGGCAGGGAGCACCGGGCACGCAGGCGGGAAGTGCTGCTCTGGTTTCCTCTGAAATGAGGTCACCACCAGAGCACAGGCTCCCAGGTAGCTGGGAAAGGAAGGCAGCCCCTGAGGAAGTGGGCCTGGGCCTCATGGGTCCCCAAACACACCAGGCATCCTTCACCAACCTCTAGCCAGGAAAAAGGGGCTGGCCTTTCAACATGGGGGAGGGGATAGAACAGGATTCATGAAAGTCTACCTTGTGCTGATCTCTAAGGATGAGAGGTGACAGCTAAGGTAGCAAAAGGAGAGACTTCCCTGCCTGATCTTTTGTTTGTTTTGTTTTCATTTTAATTTTATTGCCAAATACTAGCACATTCCCGTGTTTCAAAATCTGAAAGGAAATGCAGTGAAAAGTCTCTCTCCACCCTCTGCCTCAGTCACACCATTCCCTCCCCACAGCCCATGGGTTTCCCTTTGTACCATTTGAATTTTTGCCTTTCACACACATAACCTTTTTCCCCAAAAATAATTTTGTTAAGCAGACCAGAAAAAGGTGCGGGGGCTCAATAGAGTGAAGGTGGAAAAAGATTTCAGTGATTACAAGGGAACTGGGCAGGTTTGGGGGAAAGGTGAGAAGACCATCCTTCTAAACAGAGTGAGCCAAGGTGCAGGGAAGATGAGCTAGGACCCAGCTCTGCACTTCCCAGCTGTGTGACCCTGGAGGGGTCACGTCCTACCCAATGGCCTGTGTCCTCTTGTGTGCAAGGGACAGGGAATGAGGTCAGGTCTGGGTGGTGGCTCAAATGCACTTACACTTTCCTCTACCCCCCAAGCAATCAGAGTCCATTCCCTGCAGCCAGCTCTGTGGATCTCTGGTGACTAAGTGGGGAGCCAGGGCAGGCTTCCCAAGATATGCGAGCCCCAGCTTCAGGATCAGCCCGCAGGGGAGGAAGGAGAGTGTCGGGGAGGAGAATGACCCGAAGGCAAATAAGAACCTCAAAAGGGACCTTAGCACTGTGTGAAGCCGAGACCCCGTGCCATAAGCAGCGGCACGCCCCACTCCCTTCGCCCAGCTAAGAGGGGCTGGGAGCTTGACTGGCCGGTGTGCAGCATTGGGTTGCCATGGGAACGGAATTCAGATTTCCCCCAATTGCTTTTTTATTTGCTAGACATTGTAATACATCTTATGTTGCCACCACTTGGGGCGGGGAGGAGGGGAGCTGTGGAGAGCTTGTCTGCACCCTGGCCACTTGGGGAAGTTGGGGAGGTGTCTGAGGGAGTGGCCCGACCAGGGCTGGCCTAGAGGTACGGAGGGACTGGGCTCGGGCCCTCCTGCCCACCCGCCGAAGCTTGGTTTGTATGCAGGACAGGGCAAGGCGGGTCGGTCGAGGAGGGAGGCCCCGCCTCGGCCCCTTGCCATTGAGCACACTCCCCGCCAGTTCTGCTCCGCTTCACGCTGCACACAGACCCCCCAACTGCACACAAAGGCAGCTGCCAGAGCCGGTGAAAAGTGATCAAATTATCAAGAACTTGACCTCACCGAGGGGCGAAGCTCCAGCAAGCCCCCATCCGTATGCTAATGGCGCTCAGGGGCTGACTCCTCGAATAATTCGATAAAGGCCGCATTGTTAGCGGCAGGGCAGCCCCCTGCCCACTCCTTCACTCCCCCACTCCACCCCCTACCGGCGGCTGTCTCTCTCACGTCGCATTTGCATCCCAAAATCCCAGTCCGAAGCTCCGGGCGTGGATTGTTCCAGCCTGATTTATGGGGTGAAGGCGAAGACTGGCGCCTTCCCCGCCAGCGACCCTTCTGCAACCCCAGTCCCCTCCCCGTCCCCAGCCCGCTCCACTTTGGGGTTCCAGCTACGGCGCTGGGGGATGGGGGAGAGGAATAGGGGTGAAGCTGGCGAGCTCCTCTCGGGTACGAAAGTGCCCCCCGGAAAGCCTAGGTCGGATACCTGGTCCGGGTGCGGCCGCTCCGTCGGGCTGGAGTCCGCTGGCCCGGCGCGGGCTCTTCGTGGCTTCTCTGGCTCGTACAGACCGGAGCAGCCGGCCAGGCGGTCGATCGCACGCAGAAGTTGTGAGAGTCATTTCTACTTTCGGTTATCTAGCTTTATGACGGCTCTGTGGCACTCATACAGCTAGATAACCAAAGAGAGAAACGGGCCTCCCTTCGCAGCCGCCGCTGCCGCGCTGTGGGCCCCACGTGCCGCTGCCGGCTGGGCGCGGGGCCCTGAGCGGGCGCGGCTCCTGGAGCCCGGGACGCACGCGGAACGCCAGTGGGGACGAACGGACACACCGACACGCTGACTCCCACGAGCGAGGCCGGCAACCTGCACCCAGTCCCTTCCTCCCTCGCCCTCCCAACGTGTTCCTCCCGGGCTCCCTGAGCAGTCCGCCCGCGGCCCGCGCGGACGGAGTCCTGGGGCGCACCGAGGGCACTGCACCGCGCACTTCGGCAGCCCCGGGAACCCTGGCCGCCCCCAGCGCACTGGACCGCCAGCCCTCAGCTCGCAGGCTAATCGCCCCGCGGGGAAGTGACGTCAGGACAGGGGTCGGCCAATCACAAGCTCCCATTCAAATCCCAGCCCCCTTCCCGCGCTCTGCACCACCCTGCCTTACAATGGCCTCGGCGTTCATGGCTTCCCCGCCCCGAGGGCAAAGGTGCACCACCTCTGCTCTCCAAAGCATTGGGGCTTCGTACCTGGGCACACTCTGCCTGGCCTTTTTCCTGAGCTCCTCTGTCTGTCCTCAATGCCTGGAGCGGAGAAGCCACCGAGGGTTATCGGTTAGGGAGTCAAGAGTGCTCAGGTGAAGAGGTCTGGGGACGCGCGGCGTGGGGCGTGGTCGCTCCAGGGCAGTCAAGTGCGCGGTTTAGAGGTGGATAGCTGGAACCATTTTACCTTGAACTTTTCTCTTCCTCTCTCCCTGCCTAGCCTAGTACTTTGCGGTAGATTCAGGCCAAGCGGCAGAAACCCGGATTAGGGGAAGAAACAGTTTTGGTGTGTGGAGGGTCAGTGTCCCACAAACAGCGCCTCGCTTTCATGGCGAAGATGCCTGAGCCATGCTCCACTCTGGCCAAGACCTGATCCTGGCCCTCGGCACCAGGCCGCGGGGTCCCTCTTCTCCCGCGGTTCCCAGGCACATCTAAGGGTACGCAACCGATTATGTCTGAAGCCTTAGGGGTATCCTAGGCCAGAATTCGGCTCCAGGTTGAATTCCTATTCCAAGGAAGAGAAAACACAAGCCATGTATCTGCCTCTCTCTCCACCCCCAGTGCACACCTGGCCCACACCCTCCAAGAGGCAGCAACAAGGCAAAAGGACTGGATCTCCCAGAGCCACGCTAGAACGGAGCCTGGCGGCAGCACCAATGACCTCAGGGCAGGCTATGGGTGCCCCTTCTGGCTCACTTCACCACAGCACTCTTTTTCCTCACTGCTGTGCCAGCTCTCCTGCTTGGGCCTCCGACTCTCCTCACTTCCACCTTCCAGCCATCCCTGGGGCAAAAGGTTAGATACGAAAACAGCCCTAGCCTTGCTCCCAGAAAAACCTTATGTGTAAGAGCTAGGGAGACCACCGGAAGTGGAATAGGCTAGTAGGTCCCCAGATTCCCTCAGTCAGCATAGACGAGTCCCAGAGTCACTGCTTCTGCAGCATTCCCGGGAACTACGAAGGCGTAGGCAGACGCGTGCATGCCGATCCATTTTAGTGGGGCTGGGGATGCTGGGCCCCTCAGCTAGACAAACCCCTGCAGGATGGGTTCCAAAGGACAGGCTCAAAGCAGGGAGTTTGAAAAGGACCTCACAATTTTTTCACACACTCTGTTCTTCTGTATTCTCTAAAAATGACAATCTGTATCTTGTCAAGCACCTTTATCCCCACCGCTTACCTCTAATCTGTTCTTTCTTCATCCTGACCCCAAATCTAAGGCGGGCTGCCCCTGCCCCACCCCCGCACACCAGCGGTGCGGTTAAACTGCTCTAGCATTTTCGTGTCTCCCCTCCAAATCTCATTTCAAAGACACATCCCTTTCTCCAGGGGATGAGCAAAGGCCAGACCGGGCTGAGACAGCAGAGAAACCCGGAGGCCCTCCAGCCACAGGGCTCAGGGAGGAACTGCCCGAATTTGGGCCTGAGACAGTTAATTCAGAAGGATTTCTGTAATTGGGAGGCGCCCCTCGCTTCCCCTCCTCCTGTAGCTCCAGGAATGCACACCCTTTTCCCTCTTCAATGTGGTGTCTATGTGTGGGCAGCCTCCTGAGCCCCTGTACCTTCTGGGCCACCCCGGGGTGGGGAGGGCAGGGTGGCAGGGGTGGGGGAGGGGTGCTGCACGGCTCACCTGAGAGCAGAGTTGGGGAGAGGGGAGCAGAGGAAAGAGAGAAGGGAATGAGCCCCCTCGGAGTGTGATTTAAGCTGGATGCCGCACAAAATGGCTTCTCAGCGAGGCGCACGGTAACAGCACGGGAGACCCGGCCTGCAAGCTCAGGGCTGGCTGGGGCTCTGAGAGAAAGATGAAAAACTCCATTTGGATTCAGTTCAGATGCGGAAGGCCACTGTTACCAGATCCACCTCTCTGCTGCCCTTTGGGAAACCAAGTCCTTTGGTAGGGAGCAGGGCAGCCAGGGAGAGGCTCCCACCGCCCAATAGGTGGGACCTGACCTGGATCACTGAACTATCCAACTCTGACACTGGGCCTCAGGGCCAGAGGCTGCTGTTGGGAGGAACCATTCTGTTCTGGTGGGTCAGAGAAGCTGAATGGCCATGCGCCTACAACTAGTGGCCAGTACCCATACACAAGGGCCTGGAGTGCCATCCAGTCTGACACTGAGCAGAGACACATTGTGTGGAGCTGGGATGCCAGCTGAGTGTCAGGCTGCTGGGTAGGCAGAGCCCAAGTGGGGAGAAGCTGACCAGCCTTGGCTCTGACCTCCTCTGCACCCCATACTGGGTCTGAGTTGTGTGCATCTTCCTAGACCAAGCCCTTGGTAGTGATCTACATCCCCCTGACAAGTTTCTAAGTCCCAGGAGAGCAGGTATTATTAGGTCTCATCTGCCACTGGGTGGCCGGGCCCTGGCCATGGTGCTGAGAGCCACCCACCCACCAGTCAATGTGAGGTTCCTTTTCCCTGCTGAGGTCCCTACCTGAGCTCCAAGGGTGCCTGTGGCCACCAGGAGAAGCCAGCAGGCATCCCTGGTGACTAGGCTCCTCCACCAAAGGAACTCCATTTTCCAATTTTTCATATTCAAACCTCCACTGAGGAACAGAAAATTCTTTGGCTGGTAACACCCTCTCCTGTGTCAGGAGCTGCAGAAATACCCATTTTTTGGACAACCTCCTGTGTGTCCTGTAGCCCTTTGATGCTGGAAACCTGCACAACACTCTCTCCACACTTGGCCCACGTACCATGCAGCAGCCAGCTCAGGCTGGTAACTGCTATCTTGCCTGTATATGTATTTGTGCACACCAGTGCCAAGTGCACCTATGCCCACTGGCTATGGTGGCCACTTGAACACCCAGCTGACCTTGGCCTAAGTTCCTGTTTCTTAACAATAGTTACACAGCTTAATGTAGAGGTCCTGACAACTCACAGGAGTGGGCCTCCCCTTTCAGGATCCAGCAAGTTAAGGGATTAAGTGGCAGGAGATGGGACAGTCCAGACCCTAGCCAAGAGCCCTATGCAGACACCCTCATCCTGTGATCAGCATTGCCCTGCTTCAGACACTGGGAGCCTGAGCTCAGCGGAGAAGCAGCCCAGTAGTCTGCTATTCGGCCTTGAACTAGTGCTCCTTTCCGGAGCACTCTGGGTTTTAATGAGGGGGCTAGATCCAGCCACAGCCAGGCTGTGCAGGGTGTCCTATTTCTCCTCCCCTCCCTTGCTCCATCAGGTCTAAGCTTTGATTAAGCTGATCTTCCTATTGTCTGGAGGCTGGGGAGGACCCACAGCGGAGCAACCCAGTGTCAGGCTGGTTCTAGGGAACCAGTTCTCTGTGCCCATGGGGCCAAGAGGCCTCCACACCACCTTCCCCTGCATGTGGCTGGTCGAGCAGTAGGGCCCTCTCTGGCATCTACATCCAGCATCTCTCTCCTCAGCAGCTAAGGTGTAGGCAGCTAGGGTGTGGGCGCCAGGGAGGCGTAGGCTGAGCAGGAACCTGGAAATACCTCTCCTGAGAAGGCCTGGGCAAAGCAAGACCCCTACCCTGGGGTCTCCAGCAGTCAGTGTGGCTCACAGGGGGCTCTTGAGGTGAACCCAGTATGACACACCCTATCTCAATGCCTGATAATCTACCCCGGGTCTGTGTCCCTTGATTGAAAGCCAGACCCTCAAACTCCATCCTCTTAACTGTCCACCTCCATGTCTTAATTCTCCACCTCCTCCAGAATGTGAGGCTCAGAAAATGTCCCTTCAGGCCCAGCACCTCCATCTCTCCCCAGCCACAATGGCTCAGAGAGTGCATTTCTGGATCATATACTGCTCCTGCGATGTGACCCCAGCCTCTCCCCATTCTGCTTCCTCCCCGTCACCTGGGGCCAGCCCAGAACACTCCCTACCCTTCTCTCAGACCCTCCTCCTCAATCTCAACCTCTTAGTTACCCTCACAGTCTCCCAGGTCAAAGGAGTCCAGGCTGGAGGAGGCTGCAGACACCCACAGACTGATCCAAAAGGCCTGCTCTGGAGCAGAAGAGTGGGGAACAAAACAGAATGGATTTCTCAACAACTTCTCATCTCCGGGGGAAAAATATACCATAAATCTTGTCTAGAGTGGGTTCTGTGTGTTGCATTCCCCTCTAATTTTTTTTTTTTTCTCCAGGAAAGCCACTTTCTAGGTTATTTTGTCTGGGGCTGGGGAGAGAAAGAACAGCCAGGAGTAGGGGCCAGGGAAGGACAGGGACTCCTCAGGAACCTTACTTCAGAAAGATTCTCTTTTCTCCCAAACCTGTCTGCAGGTCGCATCTTCCACCCACCCAACGCCCTCGCCCTGCCTGCACACCCTAAGTTCTCACCTCCCACCGCTTCCCACTGTCCCGCGACCCTTGACCTTGGTCTTGCCGGAGATGACTGAGCCCTGGCTCCTACCCGCAGTCAGAGCGCACCCCTCATCTCGCACGGCACCCAAGGGTAGCCCGGAGCCTCGGGAGCTGCCCACGGGGGCGCGCAGGCAGCCCCCTCGCCCAATCCAGCCCAGCTGCCCGCCGCTGTCCTAGCCCAGGCCCCCACCCTGACACCCTAGCCCTAGCTCCCCGGCCTCGCCAAGACGCAGCAGCGGGCAGTGGCACTTACGGACGCGGAAGGGGGCCGGGGCCCCACGAGGCGACGGCGGGGGTGGGGCGGCTGCGGTGACGGCGGCTCCGCGGTCCCAGATCAGGCGAGTCCCCGGACTCAGGCCCAGCTCGGGCCGCCCTCCAGGCGCCCCAACCCGCGCGGGCTCATGGCCGAGAGTGCGGGAGGCGGGCGCGGCAGCGGGGACGCGGGGGCTCCCGGCCGCGCGCCGCTTCTCCGGGCTCTGAGCGGCTCCCAGCGCCGCCTGCTCGGGCGGGCACGGCCCGCAGTGACGTCAGCGCGGCTCCCCCCGCCCCCTCCCTTCACCCGGACCAGTGCGGAATGGAGGGGGCGGAGGCTGTTGCCGGGGGCGCCCGGCGCTGCGCCCCGGGTCTCTCTGCCCCAGCCCGCCGGCTTCTCAGCCTTTCCCGGGGAGTCGCGGCGCCATCGGCCTTCACCCCACGCCCCGCGCCGCCGGGCTCTCCCAGAGCCACCGAGGACCCGGAGGTGGCGGCGAGGCAGCGCGCTGGAAGCCTCGCCGGCGGCTCCAGGCTCAGGGACCCCGGCTGCTCTGGGAAGAATGAAGGATGCGGAGGCGGGGGCGGGGGGCGATTGTGCTCTGGGTGCAAAGGGGCACCTCGCCCACCCCTGAGGCTCAAAGTGTCCACGGTGGCTTGGGCGGTCCTGGGGTCCCCACACGAGCTCGGAAAGGATTTCCTAGAAATGTATCTCGTTCGGGGTTGGGGGTACCTTCCAGGTTGGGTCTCGCTTCCCTATGACCTAGCGCCTCATCCGATCCCCACGCCGGGGGGCGCGCCTGCAACTCTCCGGGCTGCGGACTGCCCCCGCGCCGCTGTCCAAATGCTGAACCCGGCCTCCCCCGGGGCGCGCTCCCGACGCTCGGCAGCCCCGGCTCTGCGCCGTCGCAGGGGCGGGCAAGGGGTCCTGGGACTTACGGCGCGGAGCCCCTGCAAACTTTAATGCTCCAAGATGAGTCGGGAAGCCCCAGGAAGGGGCAGGAAGGGGGCAGGGAGCGAGGTCAAAGGGAGGCAGAAGCCGAGAAGGCGCACACAGCAGAGCGGCGGCCACCCTGAACCACCGTGTTCCCCACGCGCCGGGGTGACTAGCCCCAGTCCCCACCGTCTGTGAATGTTTCGCCCACTGTCACGACAGGAGAGGCCCCTCCGCCTGAACTTGTCAGCGGGTCTCACCATCTATCACGAGCCAGCCCGACAGGCCAAGGTCATGAGCAACGCAGTTAACCCCTTGCAAACGCAGCGCCTCGGAGGAGGATCCGGGCGCGCTCTCTCCGATCCCAGAGGCACCGCCTCCCCGAAGCGGTGGCTGCAGCGGCTCCTTCCTCCTTACCCCCGCCCCCATCATCTCTGCTGTCGTGTTATTTGCCTCTCTTGGTCTCCCCTCTCTTCACTGCCTCCTCTTCTAAGTTAACTTGATACCAGGATAACTATTTCTAAATGTCCTCTTTCCTCCTTCATTTTGTCGCTGTGCTCATTGTGGAAAAATTAGAAAGTTCAGAAAAATATGATAAAATAATAATTGGCCTTAATTTCTACACCTAGAGGCCTGACCTTAAAATTAAAAACTGAATATTCTCATTAGGAGAATCTAGATTGCTTGTTATGTGGAGTAGGGGAGGGACAGAGAGGGAGAGGGAGAGGGAGAGCGAGATGAGGAAGATCCACTTTCTCTGCTAGAATGCGGAAGGAGAAACAAAAACAAGCTCCGAGAAAACACAGGAAGGGTTCAGAAGGGGTGACTGTTCCACAGTCCTACAGAGGTCACAGAGACACTGCGATGGCCGCTGGACACAAGGGCCCGAAGCGAGACTGTAGTTAGAATCCGGTGGGGACCAGGACAGGGCCGAAAACTTCCTCCCGCCCTTCACCCACTGCTCCCTATTCGGGCCTCCAAAGCCCGGGGAGCCCTGGCCAGACCCGGGAGGGAGTGGGTGTGTGCGGGGGGAACCCCAGCCTCCTCCCGGACCGCCCTCCCTCTGCTCCCTGCGGTCTGCAGGCCCCGCGGCTCCCCCCTCCCCCACTCGCTATTGAATTCCCGGCGTCTGGTAGCCGGAGGCAACTAGGGCGATCTACCAACTTTTCCCCTGGGCATTTTCTTACCCCCTTCACCCCCCAGTGCTTTCTTTTTTTCTCCCCGCGCTCTTTTGAAAGGAGGCACCCAGGCCCAGAACGTGTTCTGCAGTTTAACTACTTCTAAATTCTTTGTTCAGGTCACTCCGGGACTCCATTGTCCGCTACTGAGAGCGCGGGACGGCCGGCGGGTGCGCCTGTGCCGGGCAGGCCTGAATCCATTAGGCTGCTGCCCGGGCCCCTGCGGCCATTGACGCGCCCGCTGCAGCCGCGCGCAGCCCTCCCTCCCCGCCCGCGCCCGCAGAGGTGGAGTCGCGGGACGAGGCAGGTGCGCCCTGGGGTCAGCTGGGTCTCACTCCTGCAGTCCCGGCTCCTGAGGGAACAGACTGAGGCTGAGAGAGGAGACTCTGCGCACCCCACAACCTCTTCCTCCCTCGCTCACATTCCAGGGAGGCGGAGGAGCGTGAGGCCTGCGGGGAGGTGGGCTCCACATTGGCCCCCGGGAACAGACTCCGAGGCCCTGCGCGCTGCCAGTGCCCGGCGAGCTGCGCTCCCTGCAGCCCCGTGGCACAGACACCCCTGAGGAAGACTCGGGCCCACGGTCTTCAGCCCACGGAAGGTGAGGGTTCAGGAGGACGGTACGCCCCGAGCCGGCGCCCGGAACAGGGCTGGCCGCTGTTCCTGTGTTTTTTCCCAAGCACGAAGGTTCCTTTCGCTCCCAGGCCGCACGGCTCTAACCCCTGGCCCCAGGCGGCGGGGAGCGGGGTGCAGAGACTTCGTGGAATCGGCTGCGGCCTGGTTGGCGGTGGGGCGCGCACGAGCTTCCCCTCGCCAGGCTCCAGGCCCGACGCTCGCGCAGGGAGACCCGACTAGACTCTACAAGGCTGTTGCAGATGATCTCCACGATCCAACCCGACGCCTCCTCCCTTGCGTCCCTCCCGCGGGTCCGGTGGCCTCCAGTCAGTCCTGACCCGGCGGCCGTGGCGCGGGCTGCGCGCGGTCCAGCAGCGCACTCTGGTGGCCGTCTCGGGAGATGCAGGAGGAGCGGCTCAGACTGGCGCGGTGGTGGGGAAGACTACAGAAGACTCAGGACGCAGCTGGCCTGCCGAGAGCTGGACCCCTCTTTCCCGGTCCTCTTTGCCTGTCAAACTCCACCGGTCAGGAAACAGTCAGTGGCATCGGTGGGTCACTATGACCTGGGATTTCAGGACCTTGTCCCTCCCATTTCACAGCCCCTCCAACTGAAGTGTCAGACCGTCTGTCCGGGCATCCCTCCTCCCTGCCAGGACAAGGCTCACTAGGGTCATTAGTTGATCAAGACCACCCAGCTAGAAGTTGATACAGGCAGAACTCAGGCCTGTTCTACTCCACCTTCATGTTCCTTCCCACCAGGATGAGCACAGTCTTCTTCTAGAACTCAAACTCCTCAGAAGAGGTCTATTTAAAGCACATGAGTCTTTCTAGCTGGAAATCCTTCTGTAGGCCCTGTTCGTCCCAGGTCCCTCTAAGCGCACCCCACGACCTGTGATCTGACCCCATGCCAGGCCTCCCACGCTCCCACCGTTCCCCAAGGCCAGCGTCTGGCCCAGCCTGGCCTTTGTGTGTACCCACAGTTCCACTGCCTTTGAGGCCCCTCTCCCAGGGACTTTACAATTCTGGGTGACTGTCACTCTGTGAAAGCCCTGGACCCAGACATACCCATCTGTCTTGGTTACTTTTTCTCGTTGCTGAGACAAAATATCCAACGCCCAAAATGAAGGAAGGAAAGGTTTATTTAGCTTACAGTTTGTGGAGGTTTCAGTCCATATTTGGCTGGTTGTGAGGCGGAGTGGCACATGGCAGAGGGCAAATGTTCATGGCAGCAAAGCCCAGCAAAAACAACCAGCAAAAGGGAGGAATAGCAGATGGCGGGGGAAGCAGCCTCTTTCCTTCCCTTACATTGTAAACAGGCTCCCCCGACTCAGGGGGTGTGTAGCTCTCACAAAATCTCCATGCCCTCCTCTTCCACAGGCTCAGGATGTACACAAAGTAAGTACCCTGGCTTCCTGCTGAGTGCTGAGTCACTCAGTCAAACCTCTAGAGTCCAAGTTGACACAATGTATAAACCGTAACTCCATCCCAGCTCCTTCCTCTTGGTGACACCCGACACAGTCCCCTGGCCAGTCCGAGTCTGCCAGGGCCTCTTCTGAGCTCTGAAAGGAAACCAAGGCTGGGAGGGTCTGAAGGGGGCAGCAATTCCAGGGGAGTCCTGGCTCTATGGCAAACTCAGCTGAGGGAGCAGGGGGCCAGCAGGGCCAGAACAGGTGTGTGTGTGGGGCCAACAGGTGGGGCCAGGGGCTGCGGTGAGAGAGTCCTGGATCAAAGATCCAGTGCCATTCCAAAGCCTCATGGCCCAGAGGTTTCCAGCGAGGCCATCATGTGGTGATTGTGACAAACAGTTGACAGTCCCCTTGGGCACCGGCTCCCAAGGACAGACTTGTGGACTTGTGGACTGGCGCTGAAGGTGCTAAAGAGCACTGGGGAGGTGTGCATAGTTGACACTGCAGGGTGGGTGGGAGGCTGTGCCACACTCGGTATTGGAGCGCATCATTGTTAATCTGCCACTGTCGCCCTCATTTAACCGAGGGGGTCACCAGGCATGGGAAGTGTAAGTGATTTGCCACAATCACAGCTAAGATAGTAGCTGAACCACGGTGGAGACCCAGAGCCCCATTTTTCCCAGAGCCCAAATTTTTAACCACTATCTTATGCTGCCTCTTTTCTTTTTTTGGTACTAGGGATCAAACTCAGGACCTTGCACTTGCTAGGCAAATGCTTATTCCACTGAGCTGTACCCCCAGCCCTTATGCTGCCTTTTAACAATAGTTTTATGTTGCTTTTCCAGGTTTTTTTTTTTGAGTCAGGGTCTCACTATGCAGTTCAGGCTGGCCTTGAGCTCACTTTGTAGCCCAGGCTGGTCTCGAACTCTCAATGATCCTCCTGCCTCACACTTTTCCAGTTAAAAGAATCCAAGTAGCCGTGAAAACCACCCAGCAGCACTTCCCGGACTCTACTGTGCAGCCTGCTCACTCTTCCCCTCCTCCACAAGGGCAGGAGTCCTGCCTCACCCATCTCCACACTGGCTCCTGGCAGGGAGAGGTGATCACCCTGAAGCCCTGAGAAGCCTAGTGGGTATTTCCCTGCGTACTGGAATACCCTGCGTACCCTCACTACTCGCTTGGCAAGGGCTGCTCTCTCTTCCACAGACCCGACCAAAGGCTTTGAAGGCTCCACACACAGCCACCCTGCACAGTGTAGCCTGGGGTAAGTTTTGGAGGAAACAGAAATCTAGGGTTCTTTGTGACCACCCAGTTTATCGCAAAGCAGTGATTTGGTAGCAGGGACACTAAATACGGTAATGAAGTGCCAGGGTTCACTATACAAACTGGAAAACCAAAAAAAAAGAATTTTTTTTTTTTTATCTGGACTCCCTGGAAGCTTGGATCCTGGGTATGAATTGGAAGCACTACTTAGAGACAGGGGCCACCTTCCAGCTGCCTCTGAGTAAAATGGTGCAGTGTGCAGGCTTCTGTGTCCTTAGTGTTAAGAGTTGGCAGTGGTGATGTCCTTATTCTTGACCACACAAGAGTGCATTCTTTTTCTTTTTTTCAGGACTGAGGATTAAACCTGAGACTATTGCACTGGACTTGCAGTGTTCATTTTGGGACAGGTTCTCCCTAAGCCACTAAATTGTCCAGGCTGGGCTCAAACTGCCATCCTCCTGCCTTAGTCTCCCAGTGTGCTGGCCTGACAGGCATGCGCCTCCATGCCTGGCTGGCTATGTGTTTGTGAAGTCAACAGTTCCATGGGCTGCCTCTTGATTTTCGACCTCCCAGGCAGAGGCAGAAGGAGCACTGGCCCCTGGGAGACCACTTTTGTAATGTTCTGGGGGTCCTCCTGGCTGGTGTGGCCAGCCCTAGCAATACCACCCAATTCCTTGTGTTAATTTATATCTACTTCTGTTTTGTTTAAAACATTAGCATTGACAGTTTGTAACTGCCAAATCTTAGAAACAGTCCAAATGCTCATCAACCGATGAATGGATAAAGAAGATGTAGGTTTTTTTTTTAATACAATGGAGTACTACTCAGTGATAAAGAAGGGTAAGTTTGAGACATTTCTAGCTAAATGGATGCACCTAGAGACCATACTCTTAAGTGAAATAAATTGGACGCACATGTTCAAATATTGCATGGTTTCTCTGATGTGAGAAACCTAAAGTGTAAATAAGGACCAAAGTGTATTATAGATATTGGGGAATGGGAAGAAAATGTTCAAATGGGAAGGGGAACACAGGAGGGGGAGGAGAAAAGGAAGGAAGGGACAAGGGGAAAAAAGAACGGAAGGAAAAATGGGAGCAAAGCTTTTGTAAATAAAAAGGGGAAGGGGGGTTGAAGGAGGGGGAGGGAGTGGAGAGAAAAGGAGAAGCCAGATAGATTATGTACCGGTACGAACTCCCTATGATGAATGTGATCGTTGCCTATATCTAAGATGTACCAATAGACAGTAAAGAATAAAATACCAGCACGGTTTCTGTTTCCTGTGCAGCTGACTGATATCATATTTATTCTGTTGATTTCCCAGACATTTCCTGCATGTCTGGGAGGGTGAGGCAGTGCAGGGGGTGCTCGTGCCAGGGAAGTTGTTTAGAAACAGCCACTGGGGTGGATCCCACCTCCCATTTCTTCCAGGATCTGTCTGTCCACCCACAGCACCTTCAGCCTTTTTTGGGACCGTGAGATTTGTGAGGACAGGAATCCAGAGGTGGGGGCACCTGGGAGCTGGTGTCCTGGCCCCACAAGCACCGCCCCCCCCAGCAGCCTGGAGCCTCGCTTGGACCTGGTACTGGGAGAAGCTTAGGGGACACACTCCAGGGCCCCTATGCATTAGGCAGAAGCGGGGCTTTGCTGGAAACACCCACTCCTTTCCCAGTTCTCGTAGAAGGGCACTGGGTGACTGACAAAGGTGTTTGTACCTGAGTTGTCACATCTGTAAAAAGGGGGCTGATGGCAGTCCCCTCTTGAGGGCCTATTAAAAGAATGGAGCTGGGGTCATGGCTCACACCTGTAATCCAAACACTCCAGAGGCTGAGGCAGGAGGGTTTCAAGTTTGAGTCCCAGGAAACTTAGAGACGCAGCATGAATTTGTCTCAAAATAAAAAAGGGACTCAGAAGGCTGAGGCAGAAGGATTGTAGTCTCCTTGAGGCCAGCCTGGGCTGCATGGTGAATTCAAGGCCAACCTGGACTGTGAAGAGAGATGCTGTCTCAAAGAATCAAAGATAAAAATAAAAATTAATAAAAATTAAAAAGGGGCTGAAGAGATAGCTCAGTTGAATGCCCCTGGGTTCAATTCCCAATACCACCAAAATAAAAAAAAAAAAGGAAGAAGGAAAGAAAGGTAATTGTTAGAGAGTGCAGGGGACAAGCCCTGCAGTAGGTGATCGTCCTTGTGGTCACTGCGTTTTCCTGCACCCACAGTCCACTCTCCTGTTTGGTGTCGCCTGAGAAAGTAGGATTGTACGGGGCAGAGATTGTCAGCAGTGTCATCTGCATGGCCTGACAACAGCTCCTGCTGGGTGGTGAGCTCCCAGTGGCTGGAGGTGTGTAAGCAGAGCCAAGAGCGTGGGCAAACCAGGCATGACCTTTGGCTGCCACTCTTCTGGGGCTTTCAGACCTGTGTTAGAGCCCTTGTGCTGTGCACTGATTTTGATGCCTCGGTACCACTGCTGTCCCTACCTTACAGATGAAGACACTGAGGCCGAGGAGGTCAAGCAACTCGTCAAAGGCTACACAGTGCTAGGAGGGGCTGGAGCCAGGATTCAGACCCAGTTCTAATCCCTCACTGCATCCACCTTCACAATTCCCCTGGGTCTCTGGAAGAACTGTCCTTCATCTCTCAGAGGGAGATGCCAGGAGCTCAGGGTGCATTCTAGGGGCCCATTAGCACCCAGGCAGGACTCCGTGGGTCGGCACACTGTGCAACTTGTCCCTGAGTCCACGTGAGCTGGTCCCACAGGCTCTGAGGAATCATTGGGGATGAGGGCTGGATTCACGGGCCAGAGCCCAGGAGGAAAGTCCACAGGCATCAAAGTATTTCCAGCTACGTCCGCAGGGTGGCGCTACTGGGTAAAAAACCCAAGACAAAGCAGGGCCTCTCCAAATCTGCGGTGCAGGCCCTTTATCCCTGCAATTTGGTGGGAGAGCGAGGCAGGAGGACTGCACATTCAAGCCCAGCCTGGCGACAACTACTTAGCCAGACCTTATCTAAAATTAAAAAAAAAAGGGTTGGAGGTGTAGTTCAGTGTGAAATCCCTGAGTTCAATCCCCAGTACTGGGAAAAATATAAAAGGCAGCAGGGTCCTTTTGTCCCTGACTTCACTTCCCCCAACTAGGGCACTTAGGACCTGCTTCTACGCTTTAGTACTATACTTGCGTGCACATCTTAAATAGCAAATGCGACAACAAAAAGCGTGCACGCGCGCGCGCACACACACACACACACACACACACACACACACACACACTACATATATAGAAACAGGATCCAGAATAGGCTGCACAAAGGACATTTATTTCCAGCTTGAAAACTGAAGCAAGAAAGCCGGGCATTGCCTCACCCAACCTCTCAATGTTTTCAGCTCTAGGGCCAGGGCTGGGGCAGGGGCCAAGCGCTTGCCTGGGGTGGGTGAGACTCTGGCTCCCAGCTCCAGCACTGCAAACCGAGAAGAAAAATTTGCCGCTCTGTGGATGTCCTCCCGTGAGTGCTGACTCGGGGGTTATGAATGGGGTGGGGCAGACAGATTCCCACTACAGAGCCCAGGACTAATAAACGCTGACTGCTATGAAGTGCATTTTCTAACATTTTTACAGTCTTTTTATGAAAGATTTATTTTTTGTTTGTTTTTTGGTAAACAGCCAAAAACTATTGATTAAAAAAAAAAAAGGGAATTGGGGCACTGAAGAAACTTTCACCTCCTGGTGTCTCAGCTTGGTCCCTGGTTCCTTAGGTGGAGCTCAAGTAGCTGCTCTCTGGTCCTGGGAGTGGCCCTCAGAAAGGGACATGACTGGGGGTAGAGTAGGGCTAGATCCTCCGAAGGGCGCCCTGAACTTGGAGGCAGGCTGAGAGCTGTGTGGTCCTTGGCCTTGCCCAGCTGAGGGCAGGCAGAGGGCTGTGGGTATGACCCTGGCCTTCATATCCAATCCACAGAGCCAGCAGCCCCAGGGCCCTGGTGGACATTCCTCCCTTCCAGGGACCCTGTAGGGATGGCAGAACTTACAGTACGGCCACATGGAGGTCCCCAAAGCAAAGGGTTTGAATCCTGTCTCCACCTGTCTACCTCTGTGCTCTGGAGCAAAAGATCTGGCTTCCTGGGTCCTGGAGTCCTCATCTGTAGAGTGGGGAAACAGGGCTGCAGGGAGCTCTGAGGCGTGGGGGCAGGTGACACTCACAGACCCCTCCTCGGGGAGGTTTGGAGGTGTGGCCTCTTGGCAGGCTGGGACCAGAAAAGCTGGCTCAATGGTTCTTCTTCGTTTGACCCAATCTCTGGAAGACAGCGCCCCACCACTGAGCCAGCCTGCCCGACATGGAGGACCCTCCACCTCTGAGCCGTGACAACCACACTCAGGCCAAACCCCTGCCTGTCCCAGGGCGAGTGGCAAGTGCACAGTCACAGTCACAGCCAGAGTTACCTCAGGAAGGCTGGTCACTTAGGGTTCTTGGCCACAAGTACCAGAAACCTCATTCAATCCAACTTTGGCAGGCAGAAGGGGAGTAGGTGAGTACACACAGCCAGGCTGCAGGACAGAAGGGACAGCAGGACCCTGGCATCATCAGGGCGTGTCTGCTCTCCTCTCTTCTCTGCATGAGGGGCCACCTCCCTGCACATCCCAGGTCTGCTATGGCAGTGGTGCTAACCTTCCAGCTAGCCTTCCATTGACTGGACCTTCTGACAGTGACAACAATCCTACCCAAGGCTCTGCTGGCCTGGCTGAGGTCACCTGCTGCCCACATAGGTCCAGATGGCCTTGCTGGAGCCTGCAGCTCTTTTCAGACCTCATGTGGGAGAAGCAGTGTGTGAGTGTGGAGGAGGGGCGATGACACAGGTGTGGTTGCCAGAGGAATCAGACTGACTTGAGCACCACTGCCCCTGCCCACTGTGAACCATGTGTCAAATGTTCTGTGGCTATCTGGAGAGAGAATGACTGTTTTTTTCCTTCTTTCTATCTCTCCTTTCTTCCATCTGGGTGAGCATTTTACCACTGAGCGACACTCCAGCTTCTAAGTAGTTTTTGGAACAAGTAGAAGGTTCAAAACTGGAGAGCAAGGTAGGGGGACACAGGCCTGTAACTGCAGCCATATGGCAGGGTGAGGCAGGAGGATCACAAGTTGGACTCCAGCCTGAACAACTTAATGAGATCTTGTCTCATAATTAAAAATAAAATGAGAGGGGGATGTACCTCGGTAGCTTGGTTGTAGAACACTTGGTTCAGCCCCCAGTACCCCCCACACACTTTGTTATAGTTGATACATTGTGTCAACTTGGGGAGTCCAGAGGTTTGGCTGAGTGACTCACCAGGAAGCTAAGGTGCTTACTTTGTACACATCCTGAGCCTGTGGAAGAGGAGGGCATGGAGATTGTGTGAGAGCTGCATGGCCCCTAGGTGGAGGTAGGCTGTTTACAATGTACGGGAGCCAAAGAGGCTGCTTGTAGCCATTCCTCCCCTTTTTGCTGGTTTCTTTTGCTGTGCTCTGCTGCCATGAAGTTTGCCCTCTGCCACGTGCCACTCTGCTTCAGAACCAGCCAAGTATGGACTGAAACCTCCACAAACTGTAAGCTAAATAAACCTTTCCTTCCTTCATTTTGGGAATTGGGTATTTTGTCTCAGCAACAAGAGAAAAGTAACCAAGCAGAATTTGGTACCAGTGGAGTGGGGTCGTTGCTGTTACTCTATCTGACCATGTGGTTGAAGAACCTTTGGAAATTGCTTGTGGAAGAGGTTGGAAAGGTTCAGAGATTTTGCCTGAAAGAGTAGAGCTGGAACGCCTTCGGCTGTTTTGTATGGGAGATTCTGGTCAGAGCTTGGAAGACCAGAAGTCTGATAGAAATCCTGCAGGTAAAGACCAGGTTCAGGAGGTTTCTATTGGGAAGGACTGCATTGGTTGTTGGACTCCAGATGATGTATGTTATGGCTTTGTAGAAAGTTTGCATTTTGCTCGTGCCTAGAGACCTGCCCTAAGACTGAGATTAAGGGTGGCAGCAAACTGATTAATCTGGCAAAAGAAATTTCAAGGCAGTCGAATGTTGGGGCAGTGGCATGGCTATTGTTGGGGACATTTAGCCAGATCTATGTTGAGAATCAAGAGCAAAGAGCCCAGCAGGATGCTTTAAAATGTTGTGAGTTTGGCCAGAAAGGAAGATCCAGTAAAGCTGTGGATTGCAAAGATAAGGCTGGGGAGATCTCTATTGCTGAGAAGGAACAAATGAATGGAAAAGATGGCCTGAGGGCATCACAAGAAGCAGCAAGTCTCCACCCTTTGCAGCCTCAAAACTGTACAGGTGAGAGACCTTGCCTTGAGAGGGAAGCCAAAGAGCGCCATGTTCTAGAATGGTGGCGGCAGCCAAACCAGTTTCCAGAAGGGAGGCTGCATAGAGAATTTGTTCCTCAGAAAATTGGATTCAGAGTGCCCAGCAATCCAGGCACTTGACCCCTTTGGTCAAGAGGAAAGAAAGCTTGGCTACTGCTCCAGGTGGCAGCAGACCTTGGCATCATCCACATGGCCCTGGCTTTAGGTGTATGGAGAATCCAAGATTCTGAGGTTAAAGAGGCTTCCACCCAGATTTCAGAAGGCCTGGGAGGCCAGGCAGTGTGCCCCTGAGAGGGCAATATGTGAGGCTGTGAGTGTGAAGCAAAAGGTGCACTGGAGATCTCAGAAGTTTAGGAAAGACAGGACCATGGATCATCTGAGGAAAGCTGCAAAGAAGGAGCAAAGTGAGCCTAAGAGAGAAGCCATGAGAGTTGTAACCACCAGAAGTGCCATAGGAGTGGACTCATGCAAGCCCTTTGGAGCTCGCAAGGTGCCAGAAGTTGCTTCAGATGCTAGATGTGAAATTATAGAATACAATGTTAGCCCTGCTGGATGTTGGACTTGTTTTGCTCTCAATGGTCTGTATCCCTGTTTGTACTTTTTGGAATGGTAATGTTTATTTTGTGCCATTGAATGTTGGAAGTGTTTAACTTTTCATTTGTACAAGAGCCATAGCTAAGAGTTTGCTTTACATCATGGAGGAGACTTGGGGCTTGGACTTTTCAGCAATACTAAAACTGTGGAGCTTGGCAACACTTGCAGATGGACTAAATGCCTTTTGCATAAAGGGATGTGCATGAGTCTTTAGGGAGAGAAATGTTATGGTTCTAATGTAATATAATGTCTTTGTATCTGGAAACTGGTTTAAAGGAATGTGTCTGGTTGCCAAGTTGACAAGGGGTGGATTCTTATAGTTGATACACTGTGTCAACTTGGGGAATCTAGAGGTTTGGCTGAGTGACTCAGCAGGAAGCCAAGGTGCTTACTTTGTATACATCCTGAGCCTGTGGAAGAGGAGGGCCTGGAGATTGTGTGAGAGCTGCAAAGGTAAGGGGGCCAAAGAGGCTGCTTGCAGCCATTCCTCCCTTTTTGCTGGTTTCTTTTGCTGTGCTCTGCTGCCATGAACGTTTTTCCTCAGCCACGTGCCACTCTGCCTCAGAACCAGCCAAGTATGGACTGAAACCTCCACAAACTGTAAGCTAAGTAAACCTTTCCTTCCTTCATTTTGGCAGTTGGGTATTTTGTCTCAGCAATGAGAGAAAAGTAACTAAGACACACACACACACACACACACAGACAAACTACAGCAGGGCTGCAGGGAACGGCCTCTGTGTCCTGGTTTTTTGGGGAAGGGGTGGGGTCTTGAGTTCCTCAGGAGTTTCTCGGTGGATGTGAGGTCCCGAGATGAACAAGAGCCACTGGGGGCCGCTCCCACGGGGGTCCTTCCCCTTGTCCAGGTCTCTCTGCAGTCCATTAGCCCAGGACTGGCACGAAGCCAGAGCACCTGGATGTGTCCTCAGAGACTGTCCTGTGCCAGGGTTGGCCCTGAAAGGACGAACCAGGCAGCTAGATCCCGGCCAGGTGAGGGATGGGGACGTCCACTCACATCCCCCGTCCCTGTATCGCAGACCCTGGCCATACTTACTTGGCCTTTGCCGACTTTTGGGATATGAGTCTTTCTGCTAACCCACAGAGGGAGGGGATGGCTGATTCCTCTCTTCTTTTCCTGTGAATTCCTGGGGCTGTAGGCCTTGACCAGGGCCCCCACACTGGACATCCTCTCATCTGGGGCCACCCAGCTTTAGCAGCAGTGTCCCCGGGGTATCTGGCCGAGGCTCCTTGGCAGCCACATCCTCTGCTTTCCGAGGTGCTGCTGGTTTTCAAGCTGATGGTTTCAGGTCCTAGCCCATGGAAGATAATACATGTCATAGCCAAGAAGCCAATACTATTAAACAGCTGTGTTTGTTGTGTATTGTCTATTGGAAGGTGACTCCATTCCCAGCCTCTTTTCTGTTCTCCCAGGAATTCCAGAGTAGTGAAGCCTAAGAACTACATCTCCCAGAAGCTTTTGCAGCTAGGATTTGGGTGCCACTTATACTGTGCCCATGAAGAGCTCTAGTGGGGCCTTGGCATAGGTCCGTGAACTCCCAATAACAAGACATTGTGGAACTGAAGCACTCATCCTCATGTCACTGTGAAGAAGGTGACCACCTTCTTCATGTTGTGGTGGCAGCAACAGGGACAGGAGGAGCAACAGCGACCTTCTTTCCTCCAGAATTGGGATCCAGATCATAGCTGTGACACTGTGACCTTGAAGCTAGTCACCATCTGAGAGTGTAGTAGATAGGTAACTGGTGGTCAACTTATAACCTCCAGCTGAACTGAGGAAGGGTAGTGCTGGGTATTTGAGGCCCAGCTGGGAGTTGTGGCTCAGCAGCATAAGAGGCAGAACTGGAGAAGGAGAAGGGAGGCCATGGGAGCTGGTGGAAGCTGTAAGGAGCTGTTGGTTGTTTTGGAGGAGCTCGTCATGCTGGCTTTTCTGATGAACTTGGCTGTTTTCATCCTCTGAGGAGCTCAGGAGCTTGTTAGCACTGAAAATGGCTTTGGTTCACTTTGGGGGAGCTCTGGTCCTCACTTTGAGCATTGCTTCCTGGCTCTGGAGGGGAGGGTGGTGCACTGCTGGTCTCCTGAAGAAGCTTGCTGCATTGACTTTCCTGATGGGAACTTAGCCATCTTGATCATTGGAGGAGCTCGGGACCTCACTGTTGCTGAGGATGGCTGTGGTACCTTTCAGGGGAGCTCCGTTTCTTCTGAGCTTTGCTTCCTGGCTCCAGTGCAGATCCTTCAGCCTGCTAGCACAGATCCTTCGTCCTGCTGGCACAGATGTTCTAGATTCCACCACAGACCTTTGGGCCTTCCCAGTGCAGATCCATGAAACAGGCCTGCATGAGATATTGTTATGGGCTCTAGGCCTCCAGGTGGACTTGTGGGAGGCATAATGATGAGCTCTAGACCGTCAGCTGGACTCATGCAGGACATTTCTGTGGGATGCAGGCCCTCAGCTGGATTCCTTGATCTTAGTGTGTGGACAGATTTCCTGCGCTCTCATATATATTATTCTTTGGGTGACTGTTATAAATAATCTTATATAATATGTGTCCTATGTTATTATTGTTTTCCCTTGCAAAAATAAGCCCCAAACCAACACAGAGGGCTGCCCCTCCATCTCTTCTAACCACCTTCACTCACATAGGCAAATCCCTGTGTTGTTTCTTTTTTTGCTTGAAGTAATATTCCCTAGTTCCCGCTCTGAACTATAAATGGTACAGGGGGCACAGAGGTAAAAAGGAATTGTATCTCACTGGGGAGATTCATTGGCTCTGTGACCATGAATTATGGTATGTTGATGTGAAAGGATTAAGAAATGCTTAGCAGATTAGTGGAGCACAATGTAGCATGTGTCTGTGGATGACTGACATAGAGACCAGCAAACTGAGGGGAGAAGACCCACTCAGGATGTGGGTGGCACCGACCAATAGGCATGTAGCCTGGGTAGGACTAAAACAGGAAGAAGGAAGTGTCCCTGTTTGGAAGACCATCCCTTTTGGACATTGGGCCCCATTTTCTTCTGCCTTCCACTACGGGCTCTACAGAGAGCTTTCAGACCTCCAACCTTGGACTTGTGGTTCATCTTTGATCCCTCCCTCTTGTTCTGTGGCTTTCATCTTGGGTTGACCAGGTACTGGATCATCCGGCTTGCCAGTGTATTGTCCCACCTCTGATTCTATAGGCTGCTACTGTGGACTCTGTCTCTGACCCAGTGAGTCTACCTGATACAGCCCCTTACATAATAATACATATATTTTATATCGATCCTGTCCCTGACCCTAAGGAATCCAGGTTTATTTGACAAATATTGATTTGGCATCAGCTTTGTGCCAAGCCAACTGCTAAGCACCAGGGTTACAAGAGACTCTAGCTCAGCTCCTGCCATGAGGATCTCGGCTTTGGTGGAGTATTAAACAGTTACAGCCATGTGGTCCATGCACAAGGGCAGCAGGGGCCCAGAGGAGGGCACTAGGGTCCACGAGGGTTTGCCTGATGGAAACAGAGACCTGTCCAGATATTTAATTGGGAAGAGACTTAGCACAGGAAATTGGGTGCTCACCAATGTTTGGAAGAGCTGGGTTGTGCCCTTGCATTGTAGGGAGAACTGCCTTGGCTTCCAAGGCTGGGAGGGTGTTACGGTTGATACATTGTGTCAACTTGGGGAGTCTAGAGGTTTGGCTAAGTGACTCAGCAGTTCTGCATCTTGGGGTGCAGTTCTGCATCTTGGGGTAAAAAGGACACGCCCTTCCCCTTCTGGGATGTTGTTTATTTTGTTAATTTGAGAAGTTTAGAAGGTTAACTATGTGACTCGGAAGGGAGCCAGGGTGCTTACTCTGTATTCATCCTAAACCTGTGCAAGAGGAAGGCATGCAGAGGGTGTGGGTGCAGAGGACTGCCCCACCTCCAGAGCCGGTAGACCGCATAAAAAAAGGAATTGAGGCAGTCCTGGCTGCTGGTTCTTCGGAGGAGCTCCAGTCTCTTCACCTTCAGCTTGGTCATCTTCTGGCTTCTGCTGCAGACTGTTTGGTGTTGGGAGCCGGTGTGAGGGCTTGCTGTTAGTCTCCTTGGAATCAGCCCCTCCCACCGTGTTACCAAGATGGCGCCTATATCCTGTTTTCTGGTTCTTGTTGCTGACTCTGTGTATACCATATATAGAAAGGTGCCTGCTTACGGCGCCCTGAAGCCAATCCTGAAGGCCCACGTGGCGTAGTGTGATTTGCTAACCGCCCTTATATAAGTTGCTGTAAGGGAAGCTGGAAGAAGAAGAAGCCCGGAAAGAGCCACAGAGAGTGGACTCCTGTGGGGTATGTGCTGTGTCCAATAAAGAAAACACGTTACAGAATCTGATCGTCTGTGTGCTGTCTTCTGCGGGTCGGGAGCGGCGCCGGACAGTTTGGCTTCCACCTGGGGCTCTTCAGCCTTCCGGTGTGGGCTCTCCGGTCTTCACCGTAGTTTCATCAGCGTTTCGTCACAGACCCATCAGCCCTTTTATAAGGACTTCCACAGACGCTGCAGTGAGCTCCAGGCCCCGGGCCTGGGCTCTTCAATCTCCAGTGTGCAGAGACGCTCTGCACACTTCCTCATCTAACCCTATAGCTGCCTACTGTAAGCCAAATTTGTAATTTCTTGTACATTTGCATATCTTGTGTTATATCTATTTCTCTGGTAAACCCTGACTGATACAGAGGGCCTGCCAGCCACTTTGTTATGCACACACTGCGGCTCTGGTGACCCTGGGCTTGACCCCTCAGATGAGATGGGCTGTGGTCCCCGCTCCTGCTTCATGAAAGAAGACACGGTTGGGATGCTTTGCCGCCATCCAGCTAAGATCACCCCACTGGCCAAGCCTCTGTTCCTTGACCTTTGGTCCCTTTCAAACCTGGCTGACCCATGGCTACCTTGGCTTTGGCTGCCAGGGTCCAGCCTTCTGTGGCCAGGGAGCACGGCCAATTTCGAGGGGGGGCTGGGCCTGAGGAGTGGTGAAGGAAGGACCTGGGGCTGCTCCCTCGTCATGTGCCAGCCTAAGCTTCATCCTTTTATGCTGGGACAGTGACACTAATGTGGTCACATCTCACCAGTGCCACCCACCAGGAGCATGGGACAGCACTCTAGAATGACCGAACAGGCCCATCATCTTCCCTGAAGGGCAGAAGACAGAATTGTTTCTTAAAATTCTGACAACCAGATGCAAAAGCAATACAACCAAGCGCTCCCAGGGGCAGGAGATGGGAGAAGATAGCCCCACACCCCGAAGCACCTTTCACTTCCCCTGTATTTCACAAGTGATGGCTTCAGTGCTTTTGTTCTTGGGGGGGATGGGGCAGCCCCTTTTACTGAAGAGCATTGACACAAATATTCGTGACCAGGACATTTAGCCCGATCTATTCCTCTGAGGAAATACCTCTGGGAGATAAAATACACATTTCTCTTCATTCCATTTGTACTCAGTGCTGCTGATGTTTTCAGCTGACCTGTGATGAACAAATCACAAGGAACTCATTTACCAGCCCGGGCACAGGGCTCACTGGAGGCCCGGCAGTGGCTATAGGTGGAGACTGAAGGTCAAAGCTGTTCTTCGCCTGAGGCCCGAGGGCTTTGATAGGTCAGCACTTGGAATGAGCAGTTTTGCAGCTGGCAAAACAGGCTGCAGGGCCCTGGCCAGGGTTCAAAGCCCACAGACTTTCTGGTCCTTGGGGAACAGAGGGTTCTGCCCTTCTGTCTGGAAAGACACTCCCGATGCCCAATGATGTGGCACCCAGGACAGGACCTTGCATTCCAGTGTCCACCTTTATGGACACTTTTTTTTTTAGTAACTGATGGAAATGTCATGTGGAAGTCAATATGTTCTAGGTGTGGTGGGGCAGGGCTGAGGCAGTTTAGTGAGACCATGTTTTAAAATAAAAAAGGGGCTGGGGACTGGAGTAAAGCACCCTGGGTTTGACCTCCAGGACTGGAAAAAAAAATATGTGCAAGTATCTAAAAGTGCACCAGAGATGGAAACCTGTTTCTTTTTTCCCTTTTCTTAATGTATACTTAGATTGAGACACTTAGAGCTATTTTTTTTTTTTTTTTAGTGCTGGGAATCAAATCTGGGACCTTGGGGAACCCAGGTATGCCAGGCAAGTGCTCTGTCACTGAGCTACATCTACATCCCCAGCCTGGTCATCAAAAATTTAAAAACTAAATTGACTTAGCTAGGAATGATAGCGTATGTCTGTAATCTCAGCACTCTGGGAGGCTGAGACAGGAGGATCAGAAGTTCTAGCCCAGCCTGGGTAAATTAGCAATTTAGGGAGTTCCTACTTCAAAAGAGAAAATAAGGAAAAGGGGGGAGAAAGAGGAGGGAGAAGAGCTGGGAACATGGCTCAGAGCAAAGGCCATGGGTTCAACCCTCAGTACCAAAAAACAAAACAAAAAGCGCAAACCAAATTGTCTTATTGACTCAGAGCCTCGTCTTTGCCTTACACCAAGAGACTTAACCGAATATTTCTTATGTACTGTTCAGAAAGCTTCATTCTTCTAATGGAAGAACTCGTTTTTTTAGGTGTGGCTTTTTATAAATGGGTTGGATTTTTTTTTTACCAGTACTTGTTATTTTTTATTTTACATGTTAAATTATGTTAGATGTATCTTACATATTTTAATGTATAAGTTATATATTATGTAGCAGTAAAATGTGTAAGACACATTTATCTTTGAGACAGGGTCTTGTTAAGTTGCTTAACTGACCAGGCTGACCCTGATCCTGGGCTCCTCCTGCCCCAGCTTCCCAGAGTGTTGGGATTACAGGCCTAACCCACCATGCGTTTACAAAGTGCTTTGTAGTCAGCAGTGTGTGAACCTGGTTGTTTGACCTCGGCTGCCCAATCTAGGATACTAAAGGTATTTATGATAAGGTATTTTGAAAAGAAATTTGATAGGGTTCTACCACAGGTTGAAAGATCTTGTCACTTATACATACATACAAGCTTAATATATACTATACAACTTCAAGAAATCCCCATATGGCTCTCTGAAGGAGGGGCAAACCCCAGTGTTCTCCCAAACCCCCTTGCTGCGTGGGGGATTGCACAAGGCCTCCTGGCACTGGAAGCACAGGATGTGGGCGCCCAGGCTCAAGTCCAGGGCCAAGGCTCACTGTGTGCTTCCCGGATGAGCACACCACCCTCCTCATCACCTCCGTGAGGGCTGGGTAGCCACACTGACCTTTCTGGGCCATGGAGACGCTTGGGTGAATTGGACTTTCTGTGGTGGCTCTTGACAAGTAAGAGCAGTGACCCTCCCTCCCCTCGCCCCCAGCCAGGCTGAAGCTTTTGGCACATGAGGGTGGGAACCGTCATTAGGCAGCAGGCACACAGGAGGGATCCTGGAGGAGCCCCCCAAGCCCCCAGGGCCAGCAGCGGGTTACAGGGCCACCCCCACCTGCACTGTCCACACCGCCTGCCCGTGGTGTGGAGCAGGAGTGAGACCCCATCTCAAAATAAAAAGTGAAAAGGGCTGGGGATGTCGCTCAGTGCAAAGGCTCCAGGTTCAATCCTCAGTACTGGAAAAAATAAATCAGCATTAAATACAACCGAGGTACATGATTTAGAAATAAATTCGGTTTTTTTTTTTTTTTTTTTTTTTTTTTTTGCAGTACTAGGGATCGAACTTATTCCACTGAGCTATATCCCCAGCCCCTAAATTCGGTGTTTTGACAGGGCCAGGAGTCCAAATGAACATTGTCGCTTGCTGTTTCAGGGGAGAGAGTCCTGGAATTTTCAGTTAATGTGCCTGGATTCTCAGGTATTACCAGTAGGGGTAGACCTTTCCAGGAGCATGCAAGGAAACTCCTAGAAAAAGAGGGAGGGAAAGGGGAGGTGTTGGGGTCAGAGAGGCCTGGGCTAGGGGTGCAGCTCAGTGGCACAACACTTCCCTAGCAGGCAGGAGGCCCTGGGTTTGATCCCCAGTGACCCCGAAACAAAACAGGAAGGGCCCACACTGTGAGCAGGAAGCACAATCAGCCCTGTCTGTGCTTGCTGGAGATTCTGATGCCAGGGAAGGGAGCCTGGCTGGCCTGAGCAGCCGTAGGAGGGGGCAGGGATCTTGATGGACACCTGTCTCCTGAGAGTGATCCCAGGGAGGCCCTCCAGGCTCCTTGGACATCAGGCAGGCCCAACAGCATCCTGCTTGACAGGTCAATCAGGGCCCTTACTTTTGAGTGCATAAAACACACAGGGACCCCATAGGAAAACAGACACTGGAATATCAAGGAATAAGTAGAAAACATGATGATGTGTGTGGTTTTTTGTTAACTCGCTAAATCACGGGGGTCGATGCTTTCGCTTCCTAACAACTGCTGTGAGCGTAAACAATATTTTGAAACATCTGCAGCAACTGTAATGTGCTCTGAAAACAGTTGGGATTGCCCCCAGAGACAAAGTCACAGATATTTCTAATGTTACGATGGCTGTTTGCCTAAGTTCATAACCGAAGGCAATGCTACAATTCAGTAGATTAGAAGAAATTAAAATGAAAATGACCTCCTGATTTACGGACTCCTTGATTTGGGCTGAGAGCTTCTCAGCCAGCCTTCTTTTAAAAAAGTCAAAAGCATCTGGGTGTGGTGGTGAATACTTACAATCCCAGCACGGAGGCCGGAAACTGAGGCAGGAGGCTGAGGCAGGAGGATTGCCATGAGTTCGAGGCCAGCCTGGACTACATAGTGAATTCAAGGCCAGCCTGAACTTCATAGTAAAACTTTGTCTCAAAAAGACAAAAAAAAAAAAAAAAAAAAAGGCAAAGGTATAAAAGTTATAGGATAACAGAGAAAATTCCCACACTATTAAATTGTGCATTTCAAGTTGATGTTAGTTTTTTCCCCAAATACCACTGTATATATTAAGTACACTTAGAAAAGTGTCTTTTAGCCAGGCGTGGTGGTGCAGGCTTGTAATCTCAGCACTCGGGAGGCTGAGGGAGGAGGATCAAGGGCAGTCTGAGCTACATAGCAAGACCCTGTCTCACTCCCTTTCCCCCGAGTGTCTTTCATGCTCAGCGCCACTTGGCCAGCAGCTTCTCTTTTCCCCTCCAGGTGGCAGGAGCAGTTGGGGTGCGCCCCAGGCGGAGGCGCTTGCCGAGGGGTGTGTTTCTCTTAACTCCACTCTTGAAAAATGCCCAAGTCAGTTTCTGAAGTCAGTTCCCGGCGTCTGGACAAAGGCAAAAGCCAGCAGGCGGGGATGCCTTGCATTTTGTTCCCGATCAGCAGTGTGACTCCAGTTGGTCGCAAAGACCCCTGATCCTCCTTCCCGCCTAGGCTGGTGTACACAGTGGCTCAGCCACGTGGTGCTTTAACCCCGCGTTCCCAGAGCCGCAGGCTGCAGACGCGGAGATGGCGCCACGGGATCAGTTGATTATACATCGGCATTTCCGCCTGGGAGGCGCCTTGCGACCTGTGTGAGGCTCGGGTACGTTGTTTTATTGGCGCGCAACCCGTACAAGGACACCAGGAATGGTCTCTTCTCCCGGACGCTGTGAGTTGGCGTGGTGGGCCAGCAGTTTAGGGAGTTTCCAGTTTGAAATTGCGATAATAGGGAGGCGCACTCCGCATTCATTACACTGCACGTGATTCCGAATGCAAAGGCTGCAGGATAAAAAGTTAAAGGTACCCCTTTTGCGACCGCGGCAGGACTCGAACCTGCAATCTTCTGATCCGAAGTCAGACGCCTTATCCATTAGGCCACGCGGCCACCCTACGATGAGCTTGCTCTGTGCTGTCTACGATGTTCTGACAGCTCCCAGCACAGTCGGGACTCACTCACCAGCTTCCTGAGGAGGGGGGTCGGATCCCGGCGTCCCGCGTTCCGCAGGGAGCGCCCTCCCGGAAGTCCCCAGGCCACCCCCGCGTGCGGGCTGCTCCATTTTCGCTCCTGTTATTGGTCGTGAGGGGCGCCTCCGCCCGCCTCCCGGCCAGCCGCGGGACCTAGCTGGCGCGGACGGGAAGTCGCGGCTGCCAGCGTAGCTGACTGCTCGGCTGTGTCCCGCACGCCAGCTCGAGGCTGCGTAGGCCGCGCGGAGCGGGCCTTCGCATCTTCCGCCGGCGCTCAGGGGCGCCGCGGACTGAGGAGCACCAGGCCGAGCGAGGTTTCCTAGGGGCTCGGAGGGGTGCGGTCGGTCCCTGAGCGGCGGCACGGTCCCTTTCTCTCCAGGCGGGGAGCGGGGCGGCGACTGGTGCTGGGGCGAGGTGCGGGCCACAGAGACCACAGGGTGCGGAAGGGGGTTCGGGGCGCGGCGGCCCCCGGCGGGTTCGAATCCGGGCGCCGGCACCTCTCCGCGCTAGGCCCAGGGCCGCGGCGGCCGCAGCAATGGCAGTTGCCATCTGCCCAGCGCTTGCCGGGGTAGGGCAGGGCCGTGAGACGTGTGCACCCTCTGTCCCCGACATCAGTCCCCGGTGACAGAGAGACCCCGTAACCCCATTTTGCAGAGTAGGCAGTGGGGGCCTAAGGAGCTTGCTCAAGGTCATGCAGCTCGGTAGAGCCAGATCAGGGGCCAAGCCCGTGTCGTGCTTCTCCCGAACCCCCGCTGTAGCGCCCTAAGTTCTCTGAGGAGCGTGTGTGGACCCGTTTCCCCGGGAGGGACTTTGCAGTTTCCCGGGGTAGTTTGAGGGTTAACACGTGCCCCAAGGGCCCTAGCACACGGGCCCGGGACACAGTAAATGGTCAAGGAGTGATGGCTGTTAATTCAACACACCACACACGTGATAACACCTTGTGTCGTCTGCCTCCTGTAGGGTTTGTGGGAGGAAGGCAGGCATGGTCAGCCCCACTTTACTGCCTGGAGAACAGAGACAGGACGTGTCTCTCCCCGAGTCTCACAGCCTGTAAACGCAGCCAAGCTGGAGTCCAAGGCCAGGTGTCCTGACTCCCACCGGGGAGCTCCCTGCACTAACCATGAGCCGCCTGCTCTGGAAGAAGGTGGCCGGCGTCGCCGTCGGGCCAGGGCCAGTTCCAGTAACGGGTCGCTGGGCCTCCAGCTCCGTCCACGTCCCCGTCCCCAGCGACGGGCAGCTGCAGTCGCAGCAGTCGCCAGGGCCATCCTCGGAGGGCGGGCAGCTGCGGCACAACCCCTTGCACATCCAGATGCTCTCGAGAGGGCTGCACGAGCAGATCTTCGGGTGCGGAGGGCCGAAGCCCGACGAGGCCGCAGTGCGCCGCAGCGTCGAGCACTTGCAGAGGCACGGGCTCTGGGGCCAGGCGGCCGCGCCCTTGCCAGACGTGGAGCTGCGCCTGCCGCCGCTCTACGGGGGCAGCCTGGACCAGCACTTCCGCCTCCTGGCCCAGAAGCAGAGCCTGCCTTACCTGGAGGCGGCCAACTCGCTGCTGCAGGCCCAGCCGCCCCCCCAGCCCGGGAGCTGGGTCTGGGCGGAGGGCTGGACGCGGTACGGCCCCGAGGGGGAGGCCGTACGCGTGGCCATCCCCGAGGAGCGGGCCCTGGTGTTCGACGTGGAGGTCTGCGTGGCAGAGGGAACTTGCCCCACATTGGCGGTGGCCATATCCCCCTCGGCCTGGTAAGTAGGGGCCAGGGACGAGCGACATTATCGCGAGTAGGGGGCCCAGCTGAACAGCTTGAGTGAGTTTCCTGACTCCCGCTGTATACTGGGTGCTTATCTGGGGCTTTGCGGTGTCGTGAAGTAAGCGGGCTTTCCCTGGCTTCTGTGGGGCTCACTCTCTGCTGGGAAGATGCTGGCAGTAAACAGATACTCAAGAAATGCCAGGTAGAGATGGGGCCGTGCACAGAATCATACAGCGTTTTGTACTTGAGAGCGACCGGGAGGCCATTTGAGATGGCCAAGATTGGGCTCCACTCCCTCCCCAGTAGCTGCATGAGAAGTTAGTCTGAGAAGACAGTGGCACGGTGTTTCTGTTAGGGCATGCTGTTGGTTATTGTGGGCAGGAGGAAATCTCCCTTTCCTGGAGCCGTCCAGGCGGTGTGAGATGTTCAGCACCCCTAGCCTCCCTGGTAAATGCCAAACCAAATCCCATCCAACACTTGAGATGCCCCCCAGAGGTGGCATGGCCGTGACCACCCCCAGCCGAGACACATCACTCCCCTTAGTTTCCCAAGTGGGCATTTTGTCCCAAACAGGTGTATATCCAGTCTTTGTCTCTGCTTTTTAAGTAACTTTCTAAGTGCTACCCAAGTTTCTTTTTCCAACAATGATGGCAGTACTGTTTCTCCCCTTTTTTTATTCTTCGTTCCAGGATTAAAATACTATTTACAACCTTAATGCTTTCAGGCATGGCCAGCAAAAAAAGTTGGCAGTTTCTTTATTCCTATGGGAAGCCACATCTTTGTAAAGAAAGCTGCGAAATGTTATATATGCAGTTGAAAATGGTGAAAGCATGGCTAAATAGCTAAGGTAGGCATTCATGGCTGAAAAGAGCAAAACTGGATGATTTTGCATTGATTTCGTTCCAGTTATAATAAGAATCACAGTGCTTATTATGTAACTTGATGGTCAAATAAAGGGGAATAGTGGCCATCATTTAAAAAGATAAAGTAGGCTTTGGTGGCTGAAAGAAAATTAGGAAACCAGTGATGAGAAGGATTGCTTTTCTGATCTGTACGTCCTTTTGGCCAGCTTACCGAAAGTGCCCTTCTCTCTTCCTCCTCCTGTCTCTCTTTAACTTCTTTCTTCTTTCTCTTCCTGTCCCTCCCATTCTGCCCTCATTCTCATTCCATCCTTGCCAGCGGCACTGGGGGCACTGCTTAGCTTGCCCGATGCTGGGAGTCATTGTTGAGGACAGGGCCCATGCTACCGTCTTCCCCCAGTGGCGGGTGGGTGAGGTGGGTGCCAGATGGTGCCCCGTGACTGACGCTTGTAGCCCCCCAGCACACTCCTGCCCCATGACTGTGTGACATTAGCTAGCTGACTGGCCCACGGTTCCTGGGGCTGGGGGAGCCTGAACCGGCTGGAGCTTCCTGAAGAGCAGCTTCAGAGGCTGCTGTGAGGCTAGAGGGGCATCACATGAGACTCCCTGCATCTACTGGCGAGTCACAGGAAAACTACAGTGTTAATGGCACAGATTCCAGCTCATCTTAGTCTTACCCAAGGTGTGTGCATTTGGCTTTCCCTCTTTAAAATCACAGATAATTTTTTAAGATGACCTCATGCACAGCTGCAGACCTGTTTGGCACCATTGTGGCTTTTTACTGTCTCTCAAGTCCATCTTGTCACTATAGCCTCAAATACTTGGCATTCTCTAGCCTTTTCTTCAGCATTGTTTTTAAGGGCTTCGATGTGCTGACTTAGCAAGGGAGGAGCTTGAGCTTGAGTGCCCCATTCAGGGTGTGAGTTAGATTTTGGTGGGTTTGAAGCTAGGCACCTCTCTTGCAAACACCAGTTTTATGTCACCGGGGCCAATCTCCTGTCCCCCTTTCCATCAAGTTCCATCAAGGTGCCGGGAGATCCTCTACAGCTGTGGTGTCCACACATGTGGCCTAGCCCCTCACTGATGTGGAGTGGGTTTTGACCCTGGGGACAGTTGGTGCCCACCCCCTCGGGTCTCGGGCAGATGGTGGCCTTTCCCGGTTGGTGTCAGGTCCCGTAGGCAGTGCTCATCTCCCCTCCACCCCCTCTGGCACATGTGCATACATCTCCCTTTGCAGCATCTCCTGCACTCACGGAGGGGGCTGTTTCTGTGAGGTGCATGACTTGCTCTTTGTCCTTTGGAGTCTTTGCAGCCATCAGATGATCCATCCTGTATGTGTATGCAGCATGTGTCATTTTTTTTGTCGTTGCCACTCAATTAAAAAGAAATCTTCACTTTGAGTTCTGTTATCGTCTGTCTCCTTTACTAGTACTTTGAACCCTGGCTGTTTTGTGCTTAGACATGAGGGGTTGACTGTGTTTGTAAAACACCTCAGCCCAGTGCAGACTCAGCATGGGCCTTAGAAATATTTGGATGGCCCAGGCCCAAGTGCCCGTGCATGGTGCCCAGTGCTGTGGTACTGGGTGCCATTGCTGTCTGTGGGAGTTTGAAAGCAAAACAGCTTGGTGATCCTTCCCCATGATGTACTCCCTTCCTACCCCCGACCCCTGTGAGGGTAAGCAGCACCCCTGGGTCTCATGCGTGTCCCCAGCTGCTAGTGTAAAAGCTGGCATGCAGTGGTAGTTGTGCAGTGGGTAATGGAAAGCGGCGTGTGGTACCACCGTGCTCAGCCTGCCTGCTTTGCCCTCCCTCAGGTATTCCTGGTGCAGCCGGCGGCTGGTGGAAGAGCGTTACTCTTGGACCAACCAGCTGTCGCCGGCTGACCTCATCCCACTGGAGGTCCCTGCTGGTGCCAGCAGCTCCACCCAGCAGGATCGGCAGGAGCAGTTAGTGGTGGGGCACAACGTTTGCTTTGACCGAGCCCATATCAGGGAGCAGTACCGGATCCAGGTAAGGCTGGGGGCTGCAGTTCCGCACATGGCGGGCAGAAGCCCCAGTGGGGCTGGGGAAGCCAGTGCTTCTGCTGTCTCCATCCCGTGCAGTAGCCGCAGGGACTCCTGTGGACCTGCTGGTCTCTGTGCCCAGCATTCTTTCCCCAGGCCAGGCCCGGGAGTTGTCACAGAGCGATCATGCCACTTTAGATCTTAGCGTAGGTCTTTGGGGTCTCTGTACCCCTGCCTGCACCACGGATGGGCATGACGAGCTCCTTAGCATCTCTAAGCCTCAGTTTCCTTTGGTAAAAAGAGCCGATAGAAACTCCTTCGGAGAATTGTTAGGAGGGTTTGCACACGCGTACATGTCAGACACTCAGAACCATGGGTGGTGTGCAGCGATGAGAGTTTTATTATGGGTACCTGTTGGCAGCCCCTGGTGCTGACATCCACTGTTGGGAATAGCCACGTGCACATAACACTTTCATTCCTTTTATGTCTTCTTTCTTCTCTCTTCTTTTTCTTTCTGAAAAGCTCTTTTTTACTGTGCCTTCACAGCAGCCCTAGGGGAGAGACAGGGCAGGGAAGCGCTCCCTTAGCTTGGGTGCTTGTGAGTGGCAGGGCCTGGGAGCCACACTGGTAGCTCTGAAGGTCTTGTTTGCTCACCGTGTGCCTGGGTTGCTTGGAGCTGCTGCTGGAACCTAGGACTTGGCTAGATCTGCACCTGAAAGGGTGGTAGGTGTGGGCCCTAGGGTAGCCCCCTCGCAGGCTAAGGGCAGACACAAGCCAGCAGAGGATTCTGTGTACCAGGTGGAGGGGCTGTGGGAGGAACTGAGGTGGGGCTGGGCTGGACGTCACTGCAGTAGTGGCCAGCTGGCCCCTTGCCCATAGCCTGCCTTCCACCCTAGGGCTCCCGCATGCGCTTCCTGGACACCATGAGCATGCATATGGCCATCTCGGGGCTGAGCAGCTTCCAGCGCAGTCTGTGGATGGCAGCCAAGCAGGGCAAACGCAAGGCGCAGCAGTTCACACAGCGAGGCCCGAAGACCCCAGGCAAAGCCAGCGGCCCAGAGGTGAGAACCCATGGGGGACCAGTAGGAGCCTTTACCAGACCACATGGCTGAACTGTGCCAAGCTGACCCACCATTCTTTTGCTGTGGCCCCCAGATCTCCTGTTGGGACTGGGTGGATATCAGTAGTGCCAACAACCTGGCAGATGTGCACAGCTTGTATGTGGGAGGGCATCCCTTGAAGAAGGAGGCACGAGAGCTGTTTGTTAAGGGCAGCATGAGGGACATCCGGGAGAACTTCCAGGTATGGTGTTGGCAGGCACTCCAGGGCTGTGGGCTGTGGCAGGCAGACCTGCAGCTGAGTGTAAGGAGGTGCAGCTGCCAGGCCTGACCCTGAGACCTGGTGGTGGTAGTGGGTACCTGCCTGCCCAGCGCCTTCCTGTCACCTTGTGCCAGGACCTGATGCGGTACTGTGCCCAGGACGTGTGGGCCACCTATGAGGTTTTCCAGCAGCAGCTGCCGCTCTTCTTAGAGAGGTGAGGAGGAGGCTGTGTGGGACTCCTGGGGGTCAGTGGGTCTGGGTAGCTGGGAACAGGTGGCACTGGTTCTCTGGCGGTGTCCATGGGTCCCTGTACTCTGGGTTGTGCTTGTGTCTTATGTGCCTGGTCTGGATTTGTTAAGCATCTCTGTGCCCAGACCCTGAGCTGAGAGCTGAGGTTTATTAGTGAGTCACAAGCACCAGCCAGACCTGGCTCGGGCCTGTCTTATCCTGCTCACTTGACCTTGGCCAGGTTGCTTGTTTTTCTAGGCCTCAGTGCCCCTGTCCTGGAGACAGACAGACACGCTTAACCTCCCAGATGTGATCTTGGGTATATGTGGTTATCAGCAGGGGGCGGCCCTTCTCACTTCTGTTACCTGTCATCTCCATTTAGGCTGAGGATGGGAGCTTCTCTGTGAGGGATGAGGGACCTGATGCAGGACTAGGTATCATCGGGGCTGAGATTTATACCCCTGTCTGACTTCAGAGCCATGCCAATGAGCTGGTTGGGGTGAACTTGCCAAACTGGCTGAGAGATTGGGCCAAAACCTCAGCTCCCATGGTCAGATAAGGCCGTACTGGTGTTTCTCCCTAAGGTGCCCCCACCCGGTGACTCTGGCCGGCATGCTGGAGATGGGTGTCTCCTACCTGCCTGTCAACCAGAACTGGGAGCGTTACTTGGAGGAGGCACAGAGCACCTATGAGGAGCTGCAGCGGGAGATGAAGAAGTCGCTGATGGACCTGGCCAATGATGCCTGCCGGCTGCTCTCAGGAGAGAGGTACCCAGGCTCGGTGGGCTGGGGACAGGAAGGCAAGAGGCCTGGCCTCTGGCTCAGCCTTGGCCCTACCATGGCTGTACAGGTACAAGGAAGACCCTTGGCTGTGGGACCTGGAGTGGGATCTGCAAGAGTTTAAGCAGAAGAAGGCAAAGAAGGTGAAGGAGGAGCCGGCCACAGCCAGCAAGTTGCCTATCGAGGGGGCTGGGGCCCCTGGGGATCCCACGGATCAGGAAGGTGGGGAGCATGGGCGGGGAGATGGGGCAGGGTGGTCCCAGGACAGGCCTAGGACCCAGGGGGCCCTTGGAACGGGTCTCCAGGAGGCTGGGTGTGTCTTCCTGAGCGTCCTTCCTCTGGTCCTGACTCTCCCTGATCCTGCTGCTCAGACCCCGGCCCCCCCAGCGAGGAGGAGGAGATTCAGCAAAATGTCATGGCCCGTGCCTGCTTGCAGCAGTTGAAGGGCACCACAGAGATCCTCCCCAAGCGGCCCCAGCACCTTCCTGGACACCCAGGGTGAGCCCTGCCTCCCAGTATATCCAGAGGCTGCCCTTGCGCTGTCCCCATGAGGGCCCTTGTCAGGGCTCCGGCACAGAGGCGGCACCAGTGTTTGCTGCCATTCATTCACTCCTGCACACGCTCTCATCAACCCCACCAGCTTCCTGGGCTCATCAGGCGCAGAGCGCTGAGCACCTGCTGTGTCATCTGCAGCAGCTGCTGGGCACAGGCTGAGCTCAAGGTATCCCTTCCAGTAGTTCTCTCTCCCTGGGAGACGTGGGCACACAGACAACACAGCGACAGGTGCCTGTTAGTGAGACAGCGAGCGCTGGGAAGGGGGATCCCGGAGGAGGGGACCTTCATCTGATCCTCAGCGGCAGAGCCAGAGTGAAGAGCGGGATGCCAGCTCTGAGAATGACTGCCTGGCACCTGCTGGCCTCTCCTGGGGACAGCCCAGCAGGACCTGAGGCCTCTCTGGGTAGCAGGGAGGGGATCTGTTCTCTCTGTGTGGAAGATATGGGAGACTTTGGGTGCACTTGGGAATCCTGAGTTCTCCCAAGTGCCACTGGGCTGACATAGTCTTTCCTTTGGAGACAGAACCATTCTAGGAGATTCCACAGGGGTCCAATCAAAGTATCCCAAAGGAGGGGATGGTGACTTGTAGGCCTGGGTCACCAGAAAACCCTGAGGCCTTGGAGGGTGAGTGGCTATGTCATAAAGACACCCCTCTGCCCCATGACAAACTTTTCCTCCTGGTGGGATTAGGTGGTACCGGAAGCTCTGTCCCCGGCTAGAGGACCCTGCGTGGACCCCAGGCCCCAGCCTCCTCAGTCTGCAGATGCGGGTCACACCTAAACTCATGGCACTGACCTGGGACGGCTTCCCTCTACACTACTCAGAACACCATGGCTGGGGCTATCTGGTGCCCGGGCGGCGGGACAACCTGGCTAAGGTGTCTGAGGACAGCACCTTGGAGTCAGAGGAGGTGGTCTGCCCCTACAGGTGCGGCTTGGGCTGGGCTCTAGGGAGGAGGGGGCTAGAGGTTAAGGACCCTGGGCCTTTGCTGGAGAAGCCAAGGTTAGCGCAGGATGATGGGAAGAGCTGGGGTCTAGGAGTCTGGGTTCTGGTTCTTTTTTCTGTGACTTCCCTGACCCCATGGCCTCTGTGCCTGGATGTGGGGACCCTAGGGTGTCGGGGAATACGGGGCCTGCTTCTGGACCTGGCAGCTCAACCATCATGGGAGGGAAGGCTCACAGAGGGAGACTGTTGGAAGCAGCAGGGGAGAAGGACTTTTTTTTAGGGATATAATTTGAGTACTGATTATGTGCCAAGCGCTGTGTTAATGAGCCCTTTGCAGGGCTTCCTTCGCCTGTTCTTCAAGCAGCCCCATGAGATAGGATGGTTACCCCCATTTCATTGGTTTTTCTTGTGCTAGGGACCAAACCCAGGATTTCCTGCTTCGTGCATGCTAGGCCAGCACTCTACCACTGAAGTACACCTGGTGCCCCCACAGGCCTGAGGATGTTAGTTGTGCTTGAAACCATAAGCCAGTGGTAGTGAGCCTATGACATTAATGTTAATTTGTTTTTTGAAACAAAGGAGGTTAATGTATGAGTGTTTTTTTCCAACTAAAACCACAGTATTCAGGTTTAATTGCAGTGTTGGCACTTTGTGATAAGTAAGTGGGTTTAGGGTTGCAGTTGGGGCACTTGTCCGTAAAAAGTCCGCCATTGCTACAAGCCTGAGCTTTTGACAGGTGCAGGGCAGTTGTGGTACTTGAAGCGGCCTGGAATTAAGGGTCCTGGCTCAGGGGCCTTTGCACAAAAGGAGCTGAGCTGGGCCTTGCTGCTCGAGCCCCTCGTGGATAGATGTGCAGGAGCCAGCTCGTGGTGGGACCTTGAGTCCTGACTTGCAGTGCTCTGTGCCTAGGGACCCGGCGTGCAGTGTGCTGTGCCATTTTCAGTTTGGCACTCCCTGTGTAAAAAGCAGGGAAAGCTCTGTTGCTTGTGGCTTGGAGCAGATCCTGGGGCCTGGGCAAAGGGGATCATGAGAGCCTGCAGGTGGCCTCCAGTACTCAGACTGTTGCCACTGTTCTCTGCACAGAGCCATTGAGTCCTTGTACCGGACACATCGGCTGGAACAGGGGAAGCAGCAGCCACAGCCCCAGGAGGCAGGCGTGGCTGAGGAGTTCCTGCTCACTGACAGCAGTGCCATGTGGCAGACGGTGAGTGCAGTGTGTGTCCTGAGCTCTGGGGGCCTTTGGATGTGGCCTGGTGTGGGCCGTCAAGTACTGTGTGGGGAAGAGCTGGTAGGTATGCAGCCGAGGAGCCCCCACCTTACTTCTGTTGTTCCTGGCCCTTCCAGGTGGAGGAGCTGGGCTGCTTAGACCTGGAGGCTGAGGCCAAAGTAGAAAACCTGCCCACTGCAGCGCCAGCTTTGCCCCCAGCACTGGTGAGCCCAGGGTCTCTGGATGGGTCCTGGGCAGCGGGCTCCCTCATGCCCACGTAGCCCTTCCTTGCCAGAGCCCCTGGGGAAGGGTGGAAACGTCCTGTTCCCCCCACCAACCCTTTGGGCTCCACCCACGTTGGGAAGCCCAGAAGGAAGCCTGAGCCCTCATGCCTTGCTGTCACTTCCCAGCATACCTGCTTCCAGTTTCAGGCCCTTTTCCCACCCCACCCCCTGGCCCTTGCTGAATGCAGGTGCTGGAGCAGGGCATGATCTAGATGTGTGGCCCCACAGACTGCTGCTGGTGGCCCCAAAGCCAGCCCGCCCACGTATCACCATGGCAACGGACCCTACAATGATGTGGACATCCCTGGCTGCTGGTTTTTCAAGCTGCCTCATAAGGTGTGTGGGCATCATGCCTGTCCCTGGCATCCTTAGCGTGTACCAGGCCCATAGTAGGCCTCCCGGCTGACTCAGGCTAGGAGACCGTCCTTTTCATGGGAACGACGGTGGTAGTGGACAATGTTGTCATCTCTGAACTTTCGTTTTCCTTCCTCTTCATACTGGATGTCGAGGGGCACAGAGGTAGAATTAAGTGACCTGGGAAGGGCAAGTGTCTGGCACCACATTTGGTACAGGATAGGTTCTGTCTACTGAATGGTGTTACAGCAGGAGCAGGGTTTGCTTGTGTCTGTGGCTTAAGTGTGTGCATGTGTGTGTGTGAGGGGGGGAGATAAAAAAATATTGTCCCCCAAGTGCTTGAGGTTCTAGGCTCTGTGGGGAGGACCCTGGGGTTCCCGTACTCAGGAATCTGCCACCAGCCTCCAGACTCTGCTTCCTTGCCTCCTCCAGGATGGTAACCACTTTAACGTGGGCAGCCCCTTTGCCAAGGACTTCCTGCCCAAGATGGAGGACGGTACCCTGCAGGCTGGCCCAGGAGGTACCAGTGGGCCCCGTGCCCTGGAAATCAATAAAATGATTTCTTTCTGGAGGAATGCCCATAAACGTATCAGGTGGGTCACTGTGGGGGTGCAGACTGTTTTCTGTGGCCCAGGGACTCCTTCCCCACTTCTCACCCTGATGTCGGCTAGGCTGCCACAGGGATGGCTGCTCTGTGGTCGGGGCCTGACTGCTTATCCTGGAGCCTGGACCTTGGGCCAGTTGCTTGCCCTCTTGGCTCCAGTCTCCCTGTATATGGAAAGAGGGGTGTTAGAGGACCTTAGTGGGCCCTCGCAGCTCCCACTGAGCCCCTTGGTCTAATAGCCAGAGCCATAGGGTACCCTGGAGGACCCAAGAGGGCTGTTGATGTGTCGGCTCTGTATAGCCCTTAGAGCGGGGCCCTGTGGTATGGGAATGGCAGGTGGATTGGTCTTGGAAGTCACAGGCTCACTCTTCAAACAGCAGGGCCCTGATGCGTGGTGCAGTCTGGCCTAGGGGTGGGGAGAGGGGGCAAGAGGACTTCATGGATTCCCTGGCAGGGGGCAGAAGCACCTGTGAGGCCTGTGTCCCTAGATGGCCCGTGTCTGGTGGTGTCCCTTACTTTGGCTGAGCTGGGCAGTGAGGGCTCCCAGCAGCCCTGAAGCCGACCTGGCGCGGGCTGCCGTGGAACGTGGGTGTGTTCTACTCCCTATAGCTGTGCCTGAGCTGCAGCCTGTCTGTCCCTACAGCTCCCAGATGGTGGTGTGGCTGCCCAGGTCAGCTCTGCCCCGTGCTGTGACCAGGTATGGGTCTCTGGGTTGTTGGGACAGAGCTGAGTGGAGAGGATCACATACACAGATGCGCACACCCCCACGGATCCTAGGGCAAGTGCAATCTGCTGATGTTTCTGCTCCGCTTGCCCCATCCCAGGCACCCCAACTATGATGAGGAAGGCCGCTATGGGGCCATCCTGCCCCAGGTGGTGACTGCCGGCACCATCACTCGCCGGGCTGTGGAGCCCACATGGCTCACGGCCAGCAATGCCCGGGTATGAGTCCTCTGCATTGGCCCCTGTTCTTTTTCTCCTAGGTCTGGAAATCGATCTCAGAGGGTCTCTGGGGATTTAGCAAGGAGCATGTGAAGGAACCTGAGGGCTGGGTCAGGCAGAATCCTGTGCATTCCCTTAGCAGATGTGTCTGGTCCCTTCTCCTAGGTAGTAGCATAGGTGTAATAACCACAGTTGTCTTGGGTTCAGATGAGGCCATGTAGGGGTGGTGGCCAGGCACAGTGGGGCCCTTCACCTACCAGCCTATTGCTGAGGACACCAGGCCTGGAACTGGGGTGTAGGGTGGTGCTGTTGGGCCATCTCTAAAACTGGCACCCCTGACCTTTCTATTCCCACAGCTTGATCGAGTAGGCAGTGAGTTGAAAGCCATGGTGCAAGCCCCGCCCGGTTATGTTCTCGTGGGTGCTGATGTGGACTCTCAGGAGCTGTGGATTGCAGCAGTGCTTGGAGATGCCCATTTTGCTGGCATGCACGGTGAGCAGGAGCCAGGCGGACTGATAGAGGTAGCCCAGCCCTGCAGGCCTAGGGCTGGGCCCATCATCTTAGCTGCCTGCCCCTGCCTGCCTTGTCCTCCAGGCTGCACAGCCTTTGGGTGGATGACACTGCAGGGCAAGAAGAGCAGTGGCACTGATCTGCACAGTAAAACAGCCTCTACCGTGGGCATCAGCCGCGAGCACGCCAAGGTCTTCAACTATGGCCGCATCTATGGTGCTGGGCAGCCCTTTGCTGAGCGCCTGCTAATGCAGTTCAACCACCGGCTCACAAGGCAGGAGGCGGCCGAGAAGGCCCAGCAGATGTATGCCGTCACCAAGGGCCTGCGCTGGTAAGGGCCTTCTCTGCCTGTGGATTCCCCGGGACCTCAGGCTTCTGCTCCCCTCCTCTCTTGCCTGCCACCTGAGTGCACTCACCAGGCCGCTGTGACCTGGCTGCAGGTGGCTTGTCTGCAGAGCGTGACAGCGTAAAACTATCTCAGGTAGCACATCCATAGCTCTGGTTACACAGCATGCACGGTCACATGGGCATCTCACTCTCAGGTGCAAGTAGGCGTGAGATGGTTGGCAGGAGACAGGAGCGTGGACCAAGTGGTGGATGGAGGAAACCCAAGCCGGGTTCTGGTTCACTGGCTAGGCTTCAGGTTTATTTCCTCTGATAGCACTTTGTATTGCACCCCAGGCCTGCAAGGGGGGAGGAGAGGCAGAGGTTCATCCAGCCTCTTTAGGGGACAGTATATGCTCACCTTTGGTTTGCTGGCTGTGGAAACCCTGCTCATGAAACACTGAATGGGAAGGAAGGCATGAGCGTGCCGGTGACTGTTGGCACAGGCTGCGGAGCGTGCCGGTGAGCAGAGGGGCTGCTTACCGAGGCTGCCCTGGTGGGCTGTGGCCGTGGACGCAAGGGAGGTGAAGAGAAAGGAGGCTGGCCCTTAGTTGTGGAGGCCTTGGAAGGCAGCCTCGCAGACCCCTGCCAGATGGTGGGGAAGACCTGGTACTCCTTAAGCAGATGACGTGTGGCTCTTGAGCCTTAGGGGTCTGCAGGCTGGAGGGAAGCAGGAGTCCTGGACAGCACTATGAAGAAAGACGAGCCAGGTCTGGCTCTCCAGATGCCTCCTCCTGCCCAGGAGTACCCACTGTCTGTGGTGCTGGCCATGTCCCCAGAATATCTGTCTAGCCCAAGGACAGTAAAAACAGTGATGGCTCTTGTGTTGGAACCTGTCCCTTGGGCTCCCATTGGCGTAGCTCAAGCTTAGGGCCACAGAAGCCCAAGTTCCTGTCTGGACTGTGGCTCTTCCTAGCTCATGACCCCAGTGCATCACTTGGCCTCTCAGCCAGTCCCCCCGCTGAAGTCTGACCTGTGGGGAAGCAGCCTGACCCCCCAGGGCACACTGCCATGGAATGATCGAGTGGACCCCGCCCCCAGGTATCGGCTGACACATGAGGGTGAGTGGCTGGTGCAGCAGTTGGCCCTGCCCGTGGACAGGACTGAGGACGGCTGGGTTTCCCTGCAGGATCTGCGCAAGATCCAGAGAGAGGCCGCAAAGAAGTGAGAACCTTCTGTGTTTGGCGGGTGTGAGCAGTCCCCCAAGAACTGGGATGCTTTGGGTTTTAGCTCCAAGATGCTGAAGACAAAGCCTGCCTGTTTGTGGTCCCCCAGGTCACACGGGAAGAAGTGGGAAGTGGCTGCTGAGCGAGAGTGGAAGGGGGGCACAGAGTCAGAAATGTTCAACAAGCTGGAGAGCATTGCCATGTCAGACACACCCCGGACCCCTGTGCTGGGCTGCCGCATCAGTCGTGCCCTGGAGCCCTCGGCTGTCCGCGAGCAGGTATCTCTATCCTGGGGGCAGGGGAGGTGGCCCCCACTGAACCCCAGCGCTGACTGCTGTATGGTAACACCTGTCTCACTTGCCTACCTGGTCTCCCCAGTTTATGACAAGCCGAGTGAACTGGGTGGTGCAGAGCTCTGCTGTGGACTACCTGCACCTCATGCTGGTTGCTATGAAGTGGCTGTTTGAGGAGTTTGCCATTGACGGCCGCTTTTGCATCAGCATCCATGATGAGGTTCGCTACCTGGTGCGGGAGGAAGACCGCTACCGCGCTGCTCTGGCCCTGCAGATCACCAACCTCCTGACCAGGTAACTCAGGGCCAGTCCTGTGTAGGGCCCCAGTAGACTAGCTGAGCAGTCCTGAGTTTCCATCAACCCAGAAAGGGTTCTATTTAAAGTTTATGAAGTCCTGAAAAAGGTTACTGAGGTGGGCCAAGGTTAGGGCAGTCGTCCAAATCAGTAGCTCTCAGACTGCTCCCCTAGGAACTCATCTTTCTGTTCCAAAAGTCAAATGATGCAAGACTTTTCTCGATTCATAGAAAAGTAAGCTGTTTTTTTTTTTTTTACCCATAAATGTTTTAAATGTGGAAAAAAATTTGTTACTCTGCTAACAGAAAACACTATTAATGGGAAAACGTGTTATTTAGAAGACATATTTTATATTGAGGTGTGTTTTCTTTAGTAAAATTCCTAGTCATTTCTCAAATGCTGGCCCAATACAATCATTGAAAGTAACCTTTTCTACCAGTGGAGTGTGCACACTGGAGGTGTGTACTGGGTCCCTGCACGCACCTTGGCATCAGCAGGGGTGCTGGGCTGTGGGGAGGCAGCGCTGGCTCTGCAACTTTCCTGGCCCTGCTCTAGGTGTGCTGGCTCACTCTTCCTGAGTGAGGGTCCATGTTCACAGCAGGGCACAGATGTGACAGGAGAGACTGCTCTCTTTCAGGTGCATGTTTGCCCACAAGCTGGGTCTGGATGATCTGCCCCAGTCAGTCGCCTTTTTCAGTGCGGTCGACATCGACCAGTGCCTCAGGAAGGAAGTGACCATGGATTGTAAAACCCCCTCCAACCCAACAGGGATGGAGAGGAGATACGGGATTCCACAGGGTGAGCACAACACCTTTGTTCTCACACTCGCAGAGTGGGAGGTGGGAGACCAGAAAGTGGTTTTAGGCAGCAGGCAGCCTGGGGCTGAGCTCTCAAAATCTCACCTCATGTTATATCTAGGCTGTTCCAGTTTATAAGGTGCCACTGGGCCCCAGTACATGAGATATTTGAATCACAAAGGGCAGTTGGTTTCCAGAAAGCAGTTCAAGTAAACACAGGGGGTTCCAGAGCACCTGTGCCTTCTTCAGCCACACCAGAAATGTTTAAAGAGGATTTATTGTGCAAGTCAAAATGCATTGTTAATATGCCAAACAAGTAAAATCCGAACGAGAGTTTAAAGGAAAATATGCTAAGATGAACTTGGTTCAGTTTTCTGTTTTGTACAAACTAAGACCCATGTAATGTTACTGTTCCTACAGATGTTGGTTCATAAACCTTCCATGCACTCCTTTAAATTTTAATTTATTGTTCTTTTCCAACTTCTGAGCTCCTGGGAGCCGCCTGACCAGTCTGCTCTGTCTTTCAGGAGAAGCGCTGGATATCTACCAGATAATCAAACTCACCAAAGGCTCCTTGGAAAAGCGAAACCAGCCTGGCCCATAGCTCTGCCTCCAGCTCTGTATTTGCTCCCGTGGAGCTTCACCCAGGCGGCTCCCAAACTCAGGCTCTGCTGTGCTTTGAGACAGTCTTGCTGAATGGCCGTGGTTCAGCAGAGGACCTGCTACGACGACTCCTAACTGAAGGTGCAGTTGCGTGAAGTGGGTTCAGAACCAAGGTGCCAACATTGGTGAGGGCCACAGGACAAGGGGCATCACTGCTCAGTGGTACAGAGGAAGCAGAAGCCCCGAAGTTCACATTAACTCAGGCATTTCATTGTTTTCTTTTCTTCCTGGCTGGTTCGTTGTTCTGCTCCCTGTGCTCCAACGCAGTACTCTAAAGGGGAAAGTAACAAGGCCGCTCTAGGACAGTGGAAATAAAACCAAACAGCAAACTTCTTTACTGTTTCATCTGTTCCCCTTTCCACTGGCGGGTGCTAATAATGTTGGAGGGACTGGGGAGTTCCAAAGTAGAAAAGTGAGTGCCAACTCCTTCCCTGAGAGGACCCTGCTGAGCTCAAATGCCAAGGAGGTCAAGAGCCTGGGCCTAGTTTCACTTTTGAGAAATCCATAGTGTTTTATGTGAACTTCTAATTCTGAAAAGGGAGCCAGCCACTGATTTGTTACTTCTACCTAAAGCTGAGATGAAATTTTCAGTTAGGCTGGGTGTGAGGAGACACTGGGCTCTGCTGTAGTGGTGAGGGTGGGGCTGGTTGGACTGAGAGAGACCAGCCAGCGCAAGGAGGAAGTTGTGGAAGTCCCACCCGCACTATTCAGAGTGGCCCGCTTGGAGCTGGGGAAGGACGTGAACTAGTTTCCTGAGCCAGCGGGGTGGCAGCCACGAACTAGGAGAGGCCCAGGAGGAGACAATGGTTACGCTCTCTTCTTAGAAATGACTATAATCAAGTGTCACAGAATTTAATCTTTTCCTTGAAATCCTTTGCCTGCCTTATTGACCACTTTTCTGCCCTCCCTGTAGTCTGTGGCTGCTCCCTAACAGTGGGAGGTGTAAGTGGGGCTTGCTGTGTTCAGGCAGGAGCACCGCTGACCTCTTCGCTTCCCTCCTCCTCCTCTCGGAGAACCACGTCCAGGATGTTTCCTTTGATCTTGAAGTCACGGGAGGTGCTGAGCTTCATGTGCTGCATCAGGTTCACCTGACAGATTGAAAGCACAGGAACATCTCGTACCTCACAGGTCTGCTGGGACAGTGGACACCATCTCTGGTGTAGCCCTCCCAAGGCCTTCTGTTGCCACCCCTTGGACTGCTTTCCTTTCCCATGAGCTTCCCACCATGACGCTGGGGTTCAGGCCACCTAATCAAAAGTAGCAAAGAAACAGGAAGGGATAGTAGTCTGATTCTTCCCCACTGCAGCTGTCCTGGTTCGGTTTGCCAGGTCCTCTCAACATTGAGTACGGGAAATGGGAACAAGTAAGAGAATGCATTTACCTTGGACTTTTTAGAAAGGTTGATGAGAAATTTCTCATACTGTTCTATGGCGAAGATGAGATTAGGGATTGGCTTGGTTTCCCGAAGAACTCTGGCCTGAGGGAAAGAACTTAAGATTTGTATTTCTGAATTCATGGTTTTGGGAATTTTCCTGTAGAGCAGAACTGCCCATGGCCTTGGGGAAAAACTGCAGTATTTTACCACTAAATGTAATCTTACTTACATGCCAGTAGAGTCTTAGCAGCTTAATCCCAGCCTACACTGACTTGTCCCATTTGTAATTCCTAAGCATTTTGTTTTCTAAAGGTGGACTGCGGGCTGGGTCCTTTGCAGAAATTTAGATGCCTCTCTTGACTTCCTGTTTTGAAAACAATGAGTCCAGTCTGGCACTTCCTCTTTCCTTTTGTAGTCTGCACATGAACTTTTACTGCTGGGATTACATGTCCTTGCTCTGCATTTGAATGACAGATACATATTTTTTTCCCAAGCCCATAAATGAGGAAAATAGCCAGGCATGGTAGTGCACACTTTTAAGTCCAGCATTCAGAAGGCTGTGTCAGGAGGATCACCATGAGTTCAAGGCCAGCCTGGGCTACTAAGTGAGTTCAAGGCCAGCTCATGCTATATAGATAGACTCTCTCCAAAAAAAAAAAAAAAAAAAAAATTTCTTTTTAAAAATTGTTAGCCAAATGTACATATGTTAATATTCTGGGTATTTCAACAGGTGCCATCTTGGGTGACAGTCTCCTATACATAGGCCTTTATAGTTTCTACATCCTAAAAGTGGAATTGTTCCATCAGTAGTTACTGCCAAATCTGTCCCCTTCAGAGGATTTTTCCCTTTGCCAGCAAAGCATCCACTTTCCTGCACCCTCACCAATTCTTACAGACTCTGTCCTATAGGGAATGTCTTTTGGACTTAACAGCTTCTCCTAAAAACAGTGTTAATGAACTAATGACCAGTAACTTACCATGACTGTGGCAACAGCAGTTTTCTCGTTTTTCTTCTCTGCTGTGGATTTCTTATTCTAAAGAAAAAGAAACCGTCTCATTCCTGAATGTTTTTCAATAGTTAGCAGGCTAGTGGTAATTACAACAGACAACGGGGGCCGCATCTGGGTGAGTGCGGGAAGATGAGAAAAGTACTGTGATGCTTTGTAATCAGATGTTTCACGGTTAACAGTAGATGATCTGTTGCTCTTGGAGGTAACACACAGAAACAGAGGGCAGGGCAGCCACTATTGTCTTGGGCTAACCAAGGCACAGTTAAAATGGGGGCTGTCAAGGTGGTAGCAGGGGCAGGCATCCTCCTGCTGGGCCCTCGGCTGAAGTCTCTAATAACAAGAAGCTGTTCCAGAGACCACAGACTTTCCAATTAGAGGCCATCACAGACAGATGTGCTGCAGGTGCAGTGTGGTTATCATGTGCAAAAAGAGTAGAAAGGGCCATAGAAACACTTCCTACACTGGAGATTACTGGGGAAAAAAGAGCTCCTATGGAGGAAGAAAACCTGATAAAGCAGCCAAGGACAGGGTACTGACAAGGTAGCAGCTGCCACCTGTAGGAGGAGAGCCTTGAACAAACACCCAAGTTTAAGGAATATGAAAACACAGCAAGGTTTTACCTCAAAGGGTTTTACCTTCTAGGAAAGGAACATGCCACATTCCTCAGCAGCAGGAAAAAAAAAAGTCTTGGTTTGGAGATGCAGCTCTGGTAGAATACTTGTCTAGTAGGCAATAAGCCCTACCTAGCAATGTCAAAAATAAGACCAAAAGACCACCCAAAAGGATGAATGACCTGAAAATGCAGAGAAGCTACACTGCTGGAGGCAGGAGAGGCAGCCACACGCTCTGTTCGGGAAAGTAAGGGACAGCAGAGACTGAAGGGGCTGGCAGGAACAAGGCTACTTTTGGCCATGGAAGGCAGGGTTCAGAAGGTGGGAGGGGAAAAAGACCAGCCACAGACTTCACGTAACTAGCGAAGTGAGCCATCTTTCCAAAGCCATCATCCAGGACAAGACCCTGCTGAGACTTGCTCAACATGACCCTGTCTATTACTCACCCCTGCGGACACAGTACTAAAAATTAGAGCCATGGAAAAAAGCAGGGGAACAAAGCCCAGAAAGGGGACTAGGCCAGAAGACATCACTGAAGGTCTACAGCTCTAGCAGGATGCTAAAGGTTTTGATGCAATGGTTTTCAGTTTTTTTTTCCCCCAACAAGAACTAAGGCAGTGTGAGGGTCGAGGTGGGCAATGAAAGTACTCTGGAAGATGTGGCAAGTATAATCCCCATTTCTACCTAAGAGCCTGAGTTAATGGAACCATAGGCTTTTGCCCAGGGTCACTCATCAACTAGATCACACAAAGGGAAAAATGTTTGCCTGCACTGTCAGTAGGCAGTAAGGCAAATATGGATAGGGCAGAAAGAAGATGCCCAGGGGATACAGGAAGCTGATTTTTGTGTAATGTAGGAAAAAGAGCAGAACCTCCAAGGTATCTTGTGCTTCACAGAAGAAAATGCTTAATAGGGTCAGAAACATAGAAATCTATGTCTCCAAATAGCAAAAGATTCTACAGTGGCATAGGTGTTGGCAAACTACAGTCCAAAGCCAAAAGGTCAAATCCAGCCCATGATTTATTTTTTTGGTGGTGGTACTGAGGAGTGGGCACAGGGCCTCAGGCACACCAGGGCAGTGCTCTCCTGCTGAGGTGCACCCCAGTCTTTATTATGTTTCTGAGAGTAAATTTTCACTGCAGCACAGCCATGTGCACTACTTGGACACTTGTCTGTGGCTGTATTTACACTTTTAACAGCAGAGCTGAATAGGTGTGACAGTCTATGACCCACAAAGCCTGAAATATTTACTATCTGGCTCTTTCCAGAAAGGCTTCTGACCCCTGGTGTCCAGCCAAACTAGCTGGGGTCAAGTCTCAGCTGGGAATTAGCTGTCTGTTCTTGGACATTTCAGTTAACTGCTCTAATGGAGGGTGGGTGAGTCCTGATCACAAAGCACAGAAGAATGGATGAGTGGCTGCATGAGAAGAACTGAAACAAGGCGAGGGGTCTCTTAGTTGTTCTAACCCATAAACAGATACAGTGACTTCTCGATTGCAACAAGGCTGCTAAATATGGTCTAACAGTAGCGTCTCTTGGGCTGAACTGTGGGACACTGCCACCAAACTGCAGTGCTGCTTTTACACAGTTCCCAAACAGGCCAACTGTGCTCTTCACAATGGGCGGGGCACTGCTGCTACAGGAGTCTGGCAGGTGCAAAGGTCCAAGGTGCTGCTGAACATCCTAAAATGCACAGAACAGGCCCCACAGCCAAAATTATCTGGCCTAACATGTCAACACTGGTAAGGTTAAAACTGGCTTAAACAAACAGTACAGGAGGCTAAAATACTATAAAAACCTAATAGTATTTATGACTATATGATACTTAAAATTTCTCTAAATTCTGAAAAACATTTACTGTATAATTTAGAGGGGGTCAAGGCAAATGACGGGAGGAGCCCTCGACCCTCTGCATCCCCAGAGACGGCGGCTGCTCTCTCAGCCATCTGACCTTGGCACTGTTCAGATGGCTGCTGTCAGAAGGACTCACTCGGAAAGGGTGGCTGACAGCAGCGACTTTCAGTCACCTAGAAATGAATCAAGTCACAGAGGCAAAGCAAGCTTATTCTTTCCCTGCTCCAAATGCAAACATATCAAATACTTTCTCTAAATCAAAATTATTTCCTTGGTATGAATAAAAATGTCATTGCCACAAAGTCTTCAAGTCTTGGCTTCGTCTCAGATGGGCACTTCTGGCTTTTGCTAAGTAGAGAAGAAATATCATATAAACTCAAGTCAGGTGACCAAGCAGCCCCCTGGCAACACAGGCCCTTTCTTGAGGACGGACTGTGGTGCCTCTGAACCACTTACCTGTACATAAGAAATGTAGGAGTAACACAGAGGGGTCAGATGAGAACCAGACAGCTTCACCTGCAGCAGAGGAGGAAATCAATGTAACTGCAGCAATAAAATGCTCTCCCTTTCTTAGGAAGGCCATTCTCAACTTACCAGCTTTTCCATATTTTTTGCAATTCCTCCTGAGCTCCGGCACACCTGGAGATACTAATAACAAAATATTCCCAGATTAGCAGAATGTCCTATGAAGCACAGGTGGCAGTAGGGAAGCTATGGAATGTGACTCATCACTCTGACTGGAGAGGGAAAAGAAAAATCCATATAGAAGCCAAGAACAGGCTTCCTTTCCCCTTCCTCCAAAGCTCCTAAGCTTCCCAGACAGCAGGGAATGAAGGGATTGTTTCTGATCTGCTCAGCCCATTGCTTTAAAATCCTTCAGGTTGAGAATCTACATCTTAGCAAACCAACAATTTGGCTGTTCCCTAAGAATGAAAATAAAGGGGAGAGGCTCTTAGTATTAATAATACAGCACCTTAGTAGCCACAGCCACACATACAGCCAGAACTGCACATTCTAGAGATGGCTGCAGTGCTGTCTGGTACACTGCTAGTTGGTTTATGCCTTTTTTAGTATTCAGTATAGATCACCGATAGAATTAAAACTATCTACTTCCTATCACCTTCTGAATATACTGAAGATCATTATATTCCAAGTGTTCCTCTTACTTAGTCCCTGCAATGAATGCACTGCAGTGCTGTTTATCTTTAAAGAATCACTGAGGATGGGTGGACTAAGTGTTGGACTTGGCCAAGATTCTCGAGGAAAGAGTTCTTTGAAAAAAAAAAGTTCTCTTAAACTGGGCACAGTGGCACACGACTGCAATCCTAGCAGTCAGGAGGCTGAGACAGGTGGATTGTTGCGAATTCAAGGCCTGCCTGGGCTACAAAGTGAGCTCAAGGCCAGCCTACACTGCATAGAGACCCCGTCTTAAAAAGACAAAAAAATAAATAAATGAAAAGGGTTCTCTCTCAATCTGGTATTACATGCCAAGGAAATACAAGGCTCTCAAAGCACATTTTGAATAATCCTGTCAACTATTTTCTTGTGGCCTATGCAGATAACTGCCCCTACTAACCAAAGTGAAACGAAACCATGACCTGCAAAGATAAGACAAGAGCTGTGTCTACAGACATTCTCCGCAGCAGGCCAGCTGGGGCAGAGTTGGGCTGGTAGTGGTGGGGACACTCACATATCTGACAAGTGCTGTAAGGATGATGTACATTTTGCACAGGCCTTTCAATAAGGTGTCCACACAGCTGCCCGAAGGCAGGGCTGTCTGCACCAGCTCATGGAAAAATGTCAGGAGCGTTCCCAGTTGCATGATGATGGCTTTCTCAGTGGGATGGTTTTGCAGGGTTACTTGAGAAGAGGCCTCTTCTGAAGAGAAAGAGTATTGGTTTATTTCAATCAGTTTTATTTTCTAGTTAATAGTAAAGAAAATTAGATATCAACTGAATCCTATTAACTGGAAATCTGATACAGAAAAGAGCATTCGTTATGCAGAGTGAATCAATAATCACGCTGTCACAAGCCACACTACCTCTTCTACGTTCATCACATCAGAATCTAGCTCAGAAACAATGAATTTAGCTCAAGGGCTCTAACTTTCTGCAGACAAATTTAGATGCCGCCCTCATCACAATTACTAGAGCGCCACCACGAAGACATTTTACCTGACAGAGTTTCTTGGCTCACTTGTCCCTTGAGCTTGGTGATTAGCCAGTCCACTTCTTCCAGGATCTTCTCAGCCTGGCTCAGAACAAGTAACTGTGAGAGCAAACAATACCTGGCATGAGTTACTACACACAGCTGCTGTGGTAATATTATAAACCATGGCTTCTGCAGGTGCGGTTCAGGCCTCAGGACAGAAGCTATTGCAACTGAATCTTCACAGTTCAAAGCAGAACAGAGGGAACGACAAGGTATTTCCCATGGATGGGATCAGCACTTACACAGACAGTGGGGGCAGCTGTTTTCAAAGTCACTATTGCAAAGTGGTTTGTTTTTTCTACCTCTACATCCTGGGGAGGAAAAGAGAAAGTAAGACCCAAAGCCAGTGAGTCTGGCCCCTCAACCTCCACCGAGCGAGTAACTACGCTGCAGTACCTGGTCTATGTCTCCCAGCTGCCCATGGATATCCTGGGACACATCACGCAGCAAGGTGACAGGACTCTTAACCAAAGCATGCAGGCTGAAGAGCAAGCTCATCAAGCTCTTGCAAAATGAGGCATCTTCTATGGGTTTGAAAGGAAAAAATTGAAGATAAGTTACAACCTACTTAGGTCCTGAGAGGGAGAGGGAAAGGGAGAGGGGGAGGGGGAGAGAGAGAGAGAGAGAGAGAGACAGCTCTGCTGCATTGTGCCCCTTTATCCATGTGCCCCAGAAGTCACCATCGCTGTGCTGTAAGCACTCACATGTAGCACATTACTGGCGTCCTAGCTCCCCACCCTACCAAAGAAACTGCTATCCTGATGTTTAACACCACAGCTGAGTTTTGCCTGGTCTTTTTTTTTTTTTTTTTTTTGCGGTACTGGGGATCGAACTCGGGACCCTGTGCTTGCTAGGCAAGCGCTTATTCCACTAAGCTATATCCCCAGCCCTCTGAGTTTTGCCTGATTTTGAAGTATATCCAAACAGAACCATTCAGTGTGTGCTTTCTTGAGCCTGGCTTTTGTTCTGCACTGTTTGTGAAATCCTCTCCATGTTGGTGTGTGCAGGTGTAAGTCTGTCTGTCGGTGGTGCTGTGTGGTTTCCCACTTTATAGCATTATAATTCCTTCATCCATTCTGCTGATGTACACTTCACTTAAGGTTTGTTGTTGCCTCCTAAAACAGTGCTGCTATGAGAATTCTTCCACATATTTGCTTTGGGAGTAGAACTGCTGGGTCGGGGTATGTTTAATTTTAGCAGGTAGACACCGCCAACAGTTTTCCAGAACAGTTACACCAATTTACACCAGCACCAGTAGTGAATGACACACTCAGCAGCTCTACATTCTTGCCCACACTTGGTAAGGAAAAGGCCTTTGTCATGCTGACCACTCTGCTGAATGTGTATTGGGAGTATCTTATCTTTTCTAAAGCCTAGTTGGTGATGATGATTATATATGAAGCTTTTTAGGAAAAGTAGCAGGACACTTACCTTGGCTGTTTTCCTTGCAAATCTTAGATGTCCAGGATAACATCTGTACAAACTAAATGACAGATCATTTAGATATTAAAGAAACATGCTAAAGGTAGCTGCTGTCAGAAGAGGCGTCCTAGGCCTCTCCAAGTCTGGAAAATGGCCTTCCAAAATATGTGCCTAAAGTGGTAATGTCAGAGAGCATTAAAATAAATCCAAACTTAGCAGAATTATTAATACTCTTCTAAAACAGCACATGACCTAATTCTTGATGTCTATGTCCATACTAAGGGCCCAAAGTCCTGGGTCTGGATCCTGTCTGACCTTCCTCTGTCCCTAGCACAGTGTTCTACAGTTCAGACTTCTCTACCCATACTTTAGACAGCTTTAAGGATGGAAAACAGAGGTGTGGGAGATGAAAACTGTTGCTCCAAGGAAAGTAGAATTAGCTCCTAGGAGCCAAAAGGCCAAAGAAGTTTAAAAGAGGGTGGAAAAAGGGAAGAAACAAACAAGACAAAACAAACAAAGAACTAGCAAAATTTCTTAAGTAAAGGAGACTTAAGTTTTGGGGCAGCAGATGTCTCGATCACCAGACACTCTGCTACAGTGGTCCTTTGGAGTGGCTTTCAGCTACAAAAGCACTGAGATGACATGAACTTCAAGTGCAAATGACAGAAAATTCAGTTTTTATTTGAGAGGAAAAAGGTAAAGTAAGAGACTAACTGAAGATTTGCTATGCATTGACATTAAAAGATTTCCAGGATACAGTATTAGATGAAGTAAGTACAGAGCAGAAGCAGCTTTTGTATCAAGAGGGGCAGGGTGAGAGTAGGAATCTAACTTCATATTGGCTTGCATAGCAGAGAAACTCCTGGAAGACACTTAGGAGATAGTGTTTACGTATTTGGGATACAGAGGAGCTGAATGGACGGAAAACGTGATTGTGAGGAACACCTGCTGTAAATATTTTGATACTTTCTGTTTTTCAAATCATAGGACTTCATTACCCACTTAAAATTTAATTTGAAAAATGTAATGACACTGCCTGTCATTAATGGGATGGGACAGTGCAGAAAAGCAAATTAAACTTTTTGCTGCAACTATCAGCCTTTCCAGACATGTTTTCCCTCGAACTGTCCATAGCTCCAAGTTCTGTATTTGTGTTTCTTTCCCAGTCCTTTCCTTTCTGCTGCAAAAACTGCTGTATGAAAACAAGAAGCTCAAAGTCCAGCAGGAGCGAGCCACTTGCCACTGAGACAAAGACAGCAGAAAAGGAACTTTCTTCAGGGTAATCTCCAACTTGGACATAGGAAAGTCAGGCAGGTCTGTGTTCTAATGCTCACACGTCATATCTACAGTATTCCCCAGAGCAGAGGTAGCCTGCAGAGAGGCTCATGGGAGGAGGCCTTCAAATGGCTTTCCTCACAGACAAGAGCATGGCTGGGCTTGGAGTACCAAGTCCTTGTTCCCGGGATGTTCTTTACCATCTGGCCAGGAAATATTGGCGAGTGGAACAGACCCACCCAATGTGGCTCTCCCCTTATTCTCCAGTGTGTAGACCCTGGTGTGGGTGGCAGAATTCTGAGTGTGTGTGTGCACGTATGTGCACATACAGAGAGCCTGTTTCTGCGCTTGTTCCTGCTTTGCAACTATGGTCACTTTCTGACTTAATCATCATCCTTTGTTGAATTCTCCCCAAACTAGTATCACACAGCTTTACTGAGAAATCTAATTGCTAAATATCAGTTACTTTCTTCATAATTAACATGCTTTCCTCTTAGGAAAGGAGTAAACATCAAGAAACATCAAGACTACGTTACAAAGGCCACCACTGTGTGTGATGGCACATGCCTGTAATCCCAGAATTCTGGGAGCTGAGGCAGGAGAGTGGCAACATTGCCTAGACTGGGGAACTTAGTAAGATTCTATGTCAAAATAAAAATGGCCAGGGATGCAGCTTGCTGTGAAGGCCCTGGGTTCAATTTCTAACCAGGGGGTTAAAAAAAAATATTGAAAGCACCAACCATAAACATGAGGTTTTTTCTGTAGTATATAGTTTAGCACTTACGGCAGCCAAACAAAAGCAGTATGTTCTGGCCCTTATATGGCTGTACGTTATGGTAGAAATGATTTATAGGAAAAGACATCTTTTTTGTTACATATCCAAGTTATTTTTTAAATTAACTTGGGTGCATAATGAAATATTTTAAATATGCTAGACTTCAGGAAGATATGTAGACATACCCTTTTGCAAAGCAGTAATACTTGCTCTCTGAGGACTGCTAAAAGGCACCGACTAGTACCTGAGGAGACGAGGGCTCCAGGAGCTTGGCCAAGGTGGACAGAACAGTGACCAGAAGAAGCGCTTCTTTGCTATTAAAATCTTCCTCTTCACTGCTAAGTAAATTCAACAAGGACCTCTGAAAAAGAAAAGTATGCACAGAAACATGAGCAGACATTTTCTTATCAGGGAGAAGAGGCCTGAAGCTAGAGATTCCTAAGACTGCGACAAAAAGAATCCCGACCTACCACATTCCCAAAGGGTAAAATCTGTTCTTTTTTTTTTTTTTTTTTTTTTTGCGGTACTGGGGATCGAACTCAGGACCCTGCGCTTGCTAGGCAAGTGCTTATTCCACTGAGCTATATCCCCAGCCCCAGCCAAAGGGTAAAATCTGAACATACACTTGTACTGAATAATAGTTCTCTGTTTTCAAGTATAAACTGCAAATTTTCTTAAAACTATGAAATCTTTCTTCTCCAAGGCCCTGTCAAATTTACATCAGGAATAAAGTGGTACAATTTCTGGCAGTTCTCATCTCCCTGGATCCTATCCTTTGGTTGCAGGTGTAGATCATGCCCCAAGCCCAGCACTCCCTACACACATTCCCTAATAACAGAAACACTATCTATTCTATTATTTCTCAGTCTCTCCTTACTGTAATGTGAGCTTAGGAGGGCAGACATTTTCCCTTTCATTTCCTGCTACATAGATGCCCCAGCAGCCATTCCAGGTACTGTGAAGGGCTCCGGGCTGTCTCTTCATTTCACCTCAAACAGGGATTCTGGAAGGCAGCGAGTTCTGCAGCTTGGGGTGGCTAAAACCATGGCCTCATTAGGACCCTTTACCCCTCCCTCTGAGAGTTAAGTGCTCTTCCTGGCATCACTTGGAGAAATGATATCTTGTGCAACTTAGTCACAGTCTGTCCTTGGAAAGTGTCCTCTAGGTCAGCACAGCAGCTTGCGTAGGCTTCTCACCTGAAATTGCCGGATCTGGAATGCTGCTCTCTGAGTAACACTGACTTCTGCATCATCTTCTCCTTCCTTACCCGTGACTTCTAGAAGTAGAAAAGAACTCTGTCGTCTTTGAAACTGACTTATTCCTTTTTGGGTTTACAATAGCTAAAACTTTAGAAAGTCAAAATGTATGAAGGCATGTTTCAGTGTATTTCAAAAATGCCACAATTTTCTTTCTTTCCCTTCCTTCTTCCTCTCCCACTTTACCCCTCTCTTTTCCTGTGTGTGTGCGAGTACAGAGCCTTAAACCCTGAGATATATCCTCAGCTCTCCTCTTCTTTTCTATTTTGAGGCAGAGTCTCACTACATTGCTAAGACACAGTCTGGGTTCAAACTTGGAGTCTCTGCTTCAGCCTCCCAGAGTGCCATCATATCCAGCTCAAATTCTGCAGTTCCTTAATACTCTATTCCATCTTCCAGTCACTATTTGTGGTTAAAGTAACCCAGAAAATGCCTGAGTTTACTCCTGAGTCCCCTGGCTGTCACTCCTTAGCTCCCTGTGTCCTCTAGGAGGTGAACAAAAAGACTCAAGCAGGTTGGACAGGAACCAGAGAGCTTCAAATCGATGCCTACCCAGAGCCCTGAGGAACTCCTGCGTTCTGGGCGGATAGAACTGCTGCACAGCAGTGAGTACCCTTTGCAGACCCTCCAGGCACAGCAGTGAGATGCTCTTCCCCTTCTCCTTCTTGCCCGCCTCTTCCACAGAGGTAGGAATTGAAGTGTATCTCCAGAGCAAGACCCTGAAATGGGGGAAAGGAATTTATTTCTAAAGGAAGGCTCCTCAAGGTAAATTTATACACAGTAAACTTTGTATCCTATCCCTGAGCAGTTCTGTGAATTTTAAAAAACATGCAGGTGTAAAATCTAAGATATTTCCATCACTCCAAAAGTTCCTGTGTGCGCTTTGGTAGTCAAGTCTTTCTTCCCACTCCAATCTAACAATCTGATTTCTGTCTCTGTAATGACACATTTTACAAAATATCATTTAAAAGTGATATCATTTAGCCAGGTGTAGTGGTACACCTGTTACCCCAGGACTCTGGGAGGCTGAGGTAGGAAGATGGCAAAGCATAGTTTGGGCAACTAAGAGACTACCTTACAATAAAACAAGGGCTGGAGACAGCTTGACGTGAAGGCCTCGAATTTACTCCTCATGCTGGGGAGAGAAGCAAGTGGTGTCATTCTTTACACAAACTTTTGAGCCCAGCTCTCTTCATCTAGCACATGCCTGTGACAGTCACTCCCCATTGCATGGGTTAGTCTGTTCTGCTTTATGGCTGACTGTACCACAGCCTTCCCCTTGGCCAGTTTATTCTTGCATCTGTTGATGGGTAATCTTTGTTCCTTGTGGATTTTGCTATTATAAATAAAGCTGCCATGAACCACTATGTACAAGGCTGTATAGGGACACATGTTTTCAGTTCTTTCTGGGTAAATATAAAAAAGGTATGGGCAGATTTTTTCTTTTTTTGTCTTTTTGAGACAGCATCTCATTGTGTAGTTCAGACTGGCCTTGAACTCACTTTGTAGCCTAGGCAGGCCTTGAACTTGCAGTAATCCTCCTGCCTCAGCCTCCTGAATGCTGGGATTACAAGTATGTGCCATCAAGCCTGGCTAAGGGTGGATAATACAGTGGTTGCTGAACTTTTTAAGAAATTGTCGCCAATACCACATGATGTCCATATATTGCATATCACAAACATATGCTAATAAAAGCAAATTGTTACTGTTTTTTCAGAGTGGCTGTATCAGCTTACATTTTCAGTGACAGCATAGGAGCTCAAATTCCTCCAAACTACAACCACAACACTTTGGTATGGTCAATCTTTTAATTTTAGACATTCTGGTGTTTAGTGATATCCACACCAAAGCAGGACTAGAAGAAAGACAATACCGACCACTGCAATTTCACTGCTCCCAGCTCCCTACCCAGTCCTGGGGATTGACCCAGGGCCCTTACACTGAGCTACATCCCAACCCTTTGGTTTTCATTTTGAGGCAGGCTTTGCTAAGTCACTAAGTTGTCCCTGCTGGGCTCCAATCTGTGGTGCCCTACACCAGCCTCCCAGCTTGCTAGGACTGCAGACTCGGCACAACGCACACCTCACTCTCGGTAAGTCACCTTTACTCCCACCCCCAATTTCCTTTCTTGGGGACGGCAAGCAAGCAAGCGAAGAGCTTTCTGAGGGTGAGCGTGCCTCACCGGGTTATGCTGCAGAGGTTCTGAAAGATCTTGTCTCGGTTTTGGCCATCAGGGCCACGCACATGCCCTATTTCTTTCAGCTGCTGCACCTTCTGCAGGGCCACGTTTACTGCGTGGCGCACAAACTCATTGCTGGACCTGAGAACAGACAGGCTCTCTTCATGGCTTTGGATATTATCCCTAGAGAGGAAAAACCAAAACAAAACAAGGAACATTCCCCTATGTTACTGTATTTGGATCTGGAAATAGGCTTTCTAGGGACTGCTCAGCGCAGCAGCAGCCAGCAAATCGAACAGCAGACTTTCTAGGCAGCCCGTGGTCTTTTAATCATGCTTAGTGTTACCTCGTTTGCTCTGCCCTCTCCTAGTCCTCTTCATGTTGATAAAGTTTCAATGTCAGTCTTAGTCTTTTAGTTTTCTTGGTTGCTTCCCCTACTTTTTAAAATTAGTTTTTTTCCTTTCTTCTTGTTTAAACTGTTGTTGCATTCAAACTATTAATGTTTTCTCACAAGACTTCACTGGAATCGATCTCTCTCTTTTCATTCCTTATCCTAGTTCCTGTTTATCCTCAGAATCTGAGGTTCCTCTTTAAAATGCTGACCCAGGATTACACTACTTTCATTCCAAGAACAGCAAAACCTCTAAACAGCCGGGCGTGGGGGTGCACACCTGGATCCCAGCACTTAGGAGGCAGAGGCAGGAAGAGCACCATGAGTTTGAAGCCACTCTTGGCTACACAGCGAGTTCAAGGCCAGTCTGTACTACACAGGAAAACCCTGTCTCAAAAAAACCCAACCCAACCCAACCCAACCCAACCCAACCCAACCCAACCCAACCCAAACCACGTCATAACATTTTTTACTATACACCTGATAAGAACTGTGACTAAACTTGGGTAGTCCAACTGCAACTGAGCAGGCAGTCTCACCTGTGCCAAGCTGCTACCTTCACACACACACACATACACACACACACACTACCTTTACACACACACACACCCGCAGGCAGTCTCACCTGTGCCAAGCTGCTACCTTCACACACACACACACATACACACACACACACATACACACACACACACACACCCACCCACCCACCCACCCTTACCTGAAAAGAGCAGTGAGAAGATCAGACACAAATTTCATGGACCAAAAACTATCACGTGTCTTGGTCATTTTAGCTTTGCCTTTACCAGCTTTTTCATTAAGGATATCAGAGAGTTTCTTATAACACATAAACAAGCTCAGAACATCCTCAAATTTATTCTTACTGTGTAAAAGAAAATGGGAACATCAAGGTCAATCATCAGAATACTGTGGCTTACTTTTATCATGGTTTATTTTTAGTAATAAGGAAATCACAATTTTTTTTCCTAATACTGGGGGTTGAACCTGGGACCTTCACACTGGGCTACATTTACTTTTTATTTAGAAAATATAGACAGGCTTTCACTAAATTGCCTGGGATGGGCTTGACCTCAATCCTCTTACCTAGCCTCAGAGTGATAGAACTGCAAGTGTGCGCCACCATGTCTGGCACCATATTTTTAATGTTGTATTTTACATATAATATTGTAAATGCATTAGCAGTATTCCCAGATTACAACAGTCTATTTTGATCATTCTTTTGTCTTTCCTTATTTCTACCAGTCAAGGCAGAACATGAAGTCCAATATTAATACTAATAAAAAATTCTCCTGCTGGGTGTGATGGCGCACGCTTGTAATCCCAGCACTCAGGAGGCTGAGGCAGGAGGACAGTAGCAAGTTCAAGACCAGCCTGGGCTACAAAGTGAGCTCAAGGCCAGCCTGCACTGTATAGCGAGGCCCTGTCTCAAAAAGACCAAAAAAAAAAAAAAAAAGTACTTGAGTCAGGATCTGGAGAATTTTGAATGGAATACTGCTAGAGGGATAACATTTGCAGGCCTGGCTGGCATATGCTTTGGTATTTCTCTGGTGGAAAGAACATAGTTTGGTCTTTGGCTAGATATCCATTTAAGAGACACTATCATCTGTGGTCTATGGAGTACCTAGCATATTGCTAGAATAAAAGTCTCTCTCTACATATATAGATATTGGAATATTTACCAAACTGTAAGTATGGTCATAACAACACCTTACCTAAAATTACTTATGGAGAAATTATATTCCATTAAAACCTCACAGATTCCCATCACAAGAGATGCACAGATATTGTTTTTGGTGCCAGTACCAGTGTTCTGAGAAAAATCTGCTGATTTATCCTAAAAGACACAAGATAAAAAGTTAATGAGCGACTAAAAAACTCCCTGATTCAATATACCTGCGGACTTAGCTCTTACCAGTTCAAAGTCTTCTAGCTCACTCTTAATCATTCTATTAGTAATGGACTCCAACATGTCATCTAGTTCTTGGTAGAATCCCTCGTCTTCCTCTTCCTCATCTCCCTGTTGGAGGGGAATCACCCTGCTCTTGTACCAGGCCAAACAATGCTGAATGCAACACAGCAGATAATCCTGTAGGAGAAAGTAATACATTAAATAAGTAAATAATATTCTTGAATGTTAAGGGGCAACCAATGAAGTTGCTGATAATCAGCAAAGATTCTTGTAGAAGAGGCTTATTCGTTAACATCATAAATTAAGTCCATCTGAATTAGCAACTTAACTAACATTGTTTTCTAAACCTTTCCCAAAGGAACTAGCCTCACAGGTAGCAGCTGACAGTTCAGAACGTGACAGCAGATGTGCTGTCTTTTGTTAGGCACGAAGTGTGAAGTTCAGTCTCCAGCTCCTGAGTCCCACAGCCCATTCTGAAGATACAGGTACATGGTGAAGGGAGCTTGGGGAGAACAACACAGCATCTTACATCTGCACTGGAGATCTCTAATTGCACAGAAGGTATAGCATGAAGACAGGACAAGACAACTCAAGCACTCCTCCCTCCCACCTCACCTACCATGAATTCTAAGTCACTTGGGGTGGGGAGTTTCAGGTTTTTTCTTTTTCTTGTGTTTCTGAAGCTGAATAACAAGAATAGAAAAAGAAAAAAAAAAAGAATAGAAAAAACCTGTCTGAAATCCTCTGAAGGTGCAACAGTGCCAATTCTAGCTCAGCCTAAATCATGTACTTCCCTTTAGATTAAGGAAGCAGGTCTCTGGGTTCATCTGCTCTTAGGTGACACTGCCATTCTGAGGATATTTATTTAGTGTATATAACTGGAGATCCATTAATGAAGGGTAAGATGCTCCATAGGGGGAGGTGGTGAATGTCATGATTTATAAAGTGCTAAAATGAAGCTATTTCACCAGTAAATAAAAGGTGCTAATGGGTCTGAAATGGTAAGCTGGGAATATTTAAGAGTAAAGTCTTGGAGACCCAGAAAGCGTTTCACAGGGAAGGTACTTTTCTGAAGATCAACCTTGCCGTTAACAGGAAACAAAATAATTACAGTGTAGGAGGAATAAAGGGCTTACCAGTGGTTCTTGCAGAGAGATCTGATCTCCTTGGGCCAGAACACAAGCTTCTAATTTCAGAGGAGGCAGCAGATCAGGTTTTGGCTCATAGAACTGTTTTAACTGCATACAGTCAAGGGAAAAAGCATGATGGCTTGTGCACACTTGTCATTTTTTTAAACTGATAAATCTAATGGTACCTTCCTTATCTACTGTCTCCTCAGACACATTCCCCAGGTGTCCAAGGAATGGTGTACCAAAGGTTACATCGCTTTGGCTCATCTACATCTTCTCGCCCTAGCTTTAGGCAAAGTAATGATAAATATTATCTCTATTTCACTTTTACCACAGTTCCCCACCAATTCCTAAACTTGCACAGGCAAGTACTATTTTCAGAAAAGCCTGATGGTTGCAGAGGCTCCAGAGTTTAAAATTCTCTCGAGTTTAAAATTCCAGTACCACCTTTTATACTGATTTTGACAGTTATCCGCACCTTGGGTCTCATTTGAAAAATGATTATATTGTTAATGTGAATGCTATGTAAGGTTCAAACATGACAATACATGTAAAGTGTTTCAAACACATTTTAGCATATAATAGGGTTGAAAAATATTAACTGTGTTTATTTTTGTTTATTGTGTTTATTTTTTCTCTTTTGAAGTCTGCAGAATTGTACTGGTCTATATGTTAACCTAAGTTGAGAAGTACTGCTGTATATCATCAAGTATAATTTTTATTCTTGTTAAACATGGAAATATAGGTAATTTTACAAAAGATCAATCCCAAGTCCCAATGAAAAGCTTTATGGATAGCAAAGACCGTCCAGTAATTTCCACACAACTGAGACCTTAATTTCAAAGGGAGCTTTCTTCAGAATTATCATGAAGCAATGGCAAGCAGAGCAAGAGGTGATGAGAGCCTGAGCTGGCTTCCATGTCTAACAAAATGGGTTAAGGGACTAAACAACCCCTTATGGTACATAACAATAAAAATTATATGGCATGTAGATTATAGCTCAATAAAACTGCTCAAAAATACAATGCTGACTGAATAAATGTTGACAGTGAAAAGTTTTTACCTTAGATCTGAATTCTCATCTTGACTGTCCTTTGAAGCATTTCATAATAAAGCACTTTAAAAGGTTGAGTACAGAAAATGACCTAACAGACACCCATGCCTCTATCTGTTGCTTGGAAAGAACACATTTCAGTGTTTCTATACTTGCTCTAGATCTTTTTTTTTTTTTTTTTTTTTTTTTTTTTTAAGAACTAGAACAGACACAGCTGCTGATAGCTTCTATGTGAATGGTTCTTCAAAATGTCCTTCCACCTAAGGTGCTGGCTGCTGACTCACAGGGGGTGCAGTTAGATTGTGACAACGGGCGAGCAGGCAAAGGTGACTGAAATACATCCAGAATAACATGGCATTATCAAGCACATTTACAACATGCTGGTGTACTGGCTGGGAGTAATTTTATATTTTGAAAAGTCTGGAAAACATCAATCACCTCTCAATATCTCATTATCTGATTTCCCTGTATGATCCATAAAAATGTATTTTACCTGTGAGAGCAGAGTCTGCATAATGGAATTAGCCAGTTGAGAGTTCCTTCGAAGAACATCATAGAAGCCCTAGGAGAAATCAAATCAATGAATAAGCTACTTCTTTATCTTATTCTCAATTCTTTGATAAAAATGGAAACCACATTTGCTAGAGAGAGAAACAATGCAGAAAGTTTAGGTTACTTATCTAAATTAAAATTAGATCTCTTCATGGTCACTCTGGCTTTGGAGTACAGGGATACCTTGGTTGTTGAACTCAGTTCATTCCAAATTCGTGTTCAAACACAGAAAAGTTCAAGAACTGAACACATTTTTCCCATAAGAAATAATGGAAAACTAAATAACTGGTTCTGAGGTACAAAAGTTACAGTTATAAATTCCTTTCTCCAGGACTTTAACAAATTTTGCAACCATCTCTCTATCTTGTCTCGCAGTGTTCCTCTTAGCTTCGATGCTGTTACACTAACTTTCTTTGGAGCCATCATTATGATATTTTACACAAATAAAGTGCAAAAACCAAACAAACAAAAGCACAGTGCCAAGTGTTTTAACTCAAGCACTGTATGTTGCCCAGGCGAGAGCAGCACTTATATTGAAACATCACCCCTTTGCGTTCGCGGCCAGATGAGAAGATGGCTCACTCTTCAGCCACACAGTTTTTTCAAGTCAGATTTTTGGTTCAATTATGCAGCCAAGGTTGTCCGTCGAGCGCGCTTGGACGGAACCCGGCGCTCGCCCGCCCTCACCGCTGTCGTGCCGCCGCTGCCGCCACCGCCCAGCTTCTTCGCCGCCGCCATGACGACCGCCTCGCCCTCGCAGGTGCGCCAGAACTACCACCAGGATGCCGAGGCCGCCATCAACCGCCAGATCAACCTGGAGCTCTATGCCTCCTACGTCTACCTGTCCATGTCTTATTACTTTGACCGCGATGATGTGACTTTGAAGAACTTTGCCAAGCACTTTCTTCATCAATCTCACGAGGAGAGGGAGCATGCAGAGAAACTGATGAAGCTGCAGAAGCAGCGCAGTGGCTGGATCTTTCTTCAGGATATCAAGAAACCAGACCGTGATGACTGGGAGAACGGGCTGAACGCGCTGGAGTGTGCCTTGCACTTGGAGAAGAGTGTCAATCAGTCACTCCTGGAGCTGCACAAGCTGGCCACTGATAAGAATGACCCACACCTGTGTGACTTCATCGAGACCCACTACCTGGACGAGCAGGTGAAGGCCATCAAAGAGCTGGGTGACCATGTGACCAACCTGTGCAAGATGGGAGCCCCCGAGTCCGGCATGGCCGAGTACCTCTTTGACAAGCACACCCTGGGGGATAGTGACAAGAGCTAACGTCACTACGGCAGCCCATGCATGCTGGGGTTACCTTTCCCTTTTCTATAAATTGTACCAGAACATCTACTCAAGTTCTTTAATTCCTTCAAATAAAGAAATTTGGTACCCCCCCCAAAATGCAGCCAAGTTATGAACACTGAGCAGATTTTTTTGAACTTCACTGTTCAAGTAGTGTGAAGTTTGAATTTGGAGCCGTTTGATAACTGGGGTACCAAGGACTTTGCCCCTTAACGTAAGATTTATGTTTTTTTAATGTAAGTATTTTATTTAAACTTCTAATTACTCAATGTTTAGTACATAGAATTACAATTGATTTTTACATGGTAACTGATCTTATCTCCCATAACCTTACAACTAACCCCATTTTGTTAGATTTTTTGATATTACTTCTTCCTTCTAAATCTGTATGCTTGTATATATTTTTCTTGTCTTGTTACATTAGATAGGTCGACCCTAAAATGCCGAAGAGCCGAGAACAAACACCTTTGTTCCTGAACGCAGGGGAAAGTGTTTTTTTCTTTCACAATTTACATTTGATGTAGGTTTCACAGATACCCTTTATCAGAATGAGAAATTGCCTCCTAATCCTATTTTGGTCAGAGTTTCTGAGAGATTTTATCATAATGGAGTATTAACAAAAGTTTTTTTTAAGTGATTAAAAAATCCACTGGCTCACTGGCCCAGCACATGTACAGCATGTACAAGGCCTTGAGCTTACTGGACCCCTAGCATGGAACCCTCCTGCCCATTTTAGGGCTTGTGAAAGGGCACCAAGAGGCTTTCTCATGTTTTAGTCTTTGACCTCGCACAGTGGTCATTTAAACATCTGTCATAGTGAAAAATCCAGAACAACAAAAATGCTCCACAATCAACTTTTAAATTACTGTTCATCATCTAATAAAAACTGCATTTCAAGAAAACATAATGAAATAGGAAAATAATTGTGTTAGGAGATAAAATACAAATCATTCCAATTTTGCACAAATATGTATATGGGAGTGGTAGAATTAGCAATACTATTAGAAGTTTTTAATATGTTCTCCATTACTGTGGTGTTCTCTGAAATAGTTCCCATTTAATCTACTAAACACATTATCTAATGCTCTCCTTCCTTCTGTGAAATACAAGTGCTGAAATACATCACATAGTAATAAGTGCTAGAAACAGCAGCATGTCCTCTAAGATCATGCATTCGGATCCTGCAGGGTGAGTTGCACGCTAATCAGAAGTGGTAGCTGAATTTGCCCCCCATTTTTCCTAACTGGACAGTCATTATGTGATTCAGGTGGACATTCTATAGAGATCTGAAAACAAAGTACAAAAAAGAAAAGTTTTTATAAAAACTAAGCTGAATGTTTTAGAAATACTTAATTGAAGACTAAAAATAATTTCTGATGCATTCAGGGTAAGAAAATTAACAAAAAAGGAGGGAGCTGAACCCACCTAAAAGGTTTCTGTACCAAATCTGTCTCTGAAGTGTCTTGAAAGTTTTTATATAACTTTAGAAAAAAATATAACCAGAAGCATTAAGACTAGGGAATGGCCTACACAAGCGACAGGAAGTTACGAATAGCAAACTTGACCTTAAAGAAAAAGTCTGGCAAATTAGTAGTATATTTAAATATTTCAAATTAAAATATGAAAAGTAACAAGTATTATTTACAATTACAGTACCTTCTGACTATCACAACCTATTGGCCCTAACTGTATAAGGGCACAACTACTATACTTTTATAGTAGGAAAAAAAGTTAACATGAAAAAGAATATTAATCAGGGGCACATTCCCTCCACTTCACCGACTTACCTCATACAGCATGACTCGGACATCAGCCTGTTGGCCTAAGCATCTCCTCAAACTATCCAAAATCTCAAGGCAAAAAGTTTCATTGGCAACAGAATTATAACGGCTGTGAACATCCACATGAACCTGAAAGAAGGAGAAGCCAGTGCGTGTCTAGTTTACCAAAGTAATTTCTATTTCAGAAGAAAACGAGCCTACGTTCTTGGTCGATGAAACTTATTAGACTTAGCCTTCCTATGCCCAAACCTAGGATGAGGTGGACACTGTTGCTACCATGCAGTGACACATGCCGTTCTGGTTTAGAATAAAAATTTTCAAGCATTTTAATAAAATCAACTCTTTCCTGCTCATTAAGGTTTCCTTGACAATGCCAGCTTCTTAGGAAGCACTGACCACTTTATTAGATACTTCCTTAGTTTTAATTCCTAACAGAATCCATTTCTTTACTACCACAAATTCCAGAGGCTTAAAGACATATGTTCTTTTGTTTAGAAATGGACACAACAAAGAACATACTTTATTTGATTTACAATAAAATTAGCACCGGGTATGGCAGCACATGTCTACAATCTGTTACTCTAGAGGCCGAGGCAGAAGATCACAAGTTTGAGGCCAGCCTAGGCAAGTTAGTAAGGACCTGTCCCCAAATAAAATAAAACTAAAAGGGGAAAGGGTAGCTGGGATGTAGCTCAGTGGTAGAGCATTTGCCTAGCACACAAGAGGCCTTGGGTTCAATCCCCAGTACTAAAAAAAAACAAACACAAAATGCCACCAAGAATTTCCAAATCTTTACTAATCTTTACACCAGGTGTAATAATAAGATATTTACACTTAAGTCAAATCCAAGTTCTACCCTTTATTGAATATATGACCTTAAGCAAGTTATTTAATCTCTCAGTTTTACTTTTTGTAATCCTTAAAATGAGAATAACAAACGATACCCAGTGTTCTTAATATTTAATCTGTGCTATGTTACAGATAAAAGTTGTATACAGTTATACTAGGGCAATAAAAGATTCCTAATGAAGCTGTAGGATAAATCCACTTATAAATTATATAGTAACATGTGCCATTTACATCATGAAAACAATTGCATTGTTCCATCAATTTATAGTACATCGTTTAAATCATGAAGATAGTTTTATTGCTCCAAAGCCTAGATCATCAAATTACTGTAAAAAGTTTTGATTTTTTAGATTACAAGGGTTAATAGACACGCATATGTAAGGTAAATAAACTGACTTTTCAAGGTTCTTTTTTTTTTTCCGGACAGTCTTGCTATGTAGTTCAGGCCAGTCTTGAACTCACACTGGCCTTGAATTCAACAGTGATCCTCCTGTCTCGCCTCCCAAATACTGGGGTTACAGGTATGCACCCCCTTGCCCAGTGCACTGACTCATTTTGAAAATGGGGACGATAATAGTATGTGTTCTCAGAGAATTATTGTGAAGATTAGACTTAAGTAGTGTTGTATAGCACAGTGCTATTTAACAAAAGCTAGCGATCATGACCCATAAATGCAAGCCACATATATAATTTAAAAATTTCTAGTAGTCATATTAAGAAAGTAAAATACAACTTTAGAACAAGTGAAATAAATTTTAATATTTTATCTAACCCAAACATAACCAAAAATAGATATTTTACATTCTTCTATGTCACACTAAATCTTCAATATGTGATTTTTATATACATAGCACAACTCAATCTGGACTAGCCCCATTTTAATCAAGTGTTTAGCTTCACAGCCACACTGAGGCCAGCGACCACTGCACTGCATAGTGTAACGCAGCACACGCCATGGCTTGGTTGGTATCACCATCATGCAGGTCCCAGTTTCAGGATCACTCTTACAGCCATTACAGGAATAAGAAAATGACTTGTGCATTTGTCGCCGATATCAATGCCAGTGTGAACAATCCTTACCTGACTGACGCCAATGGACTGACTGCACTGGGAGGATGACAGGCTGCCCAAAACTTTGAAGTTTTTCAGGAGTAGCAAATACCCAGCAACTGCCGATTTTCGGGCATCAAGCTGTCTAGCTCAGAAATATACAGGAAGTTATTGAGCACTACTAATTTCACAAGAATGTGCAGAAAAATCCAGTTAGTTCCACACAAAAAAGGTATATGTATGAACAATGAAACATAAAACAAAACTGAATTATCTGTTTGAAATAGCATCAGCTGTTCAGATCAATTAACAGTACAGGGGTGCAGCTAATTTGCTACCTAATCTCATGACTCTACCTGTACTGTGCTTTATCCCGCTTTTGCGTCTTTGTGGGGGTGAGAGTAAGAGTGCCGAGAGCAAAGGAAATCGGGGGAGACCGCTGTGCCCAACCGAGCGCTCCTCCCGAGCGCCCTTGTCTTCACACAGGCCCGCAGTACCCTGTGCAGCGTGACCCTCTACCCAGAAAAATGACACATTCATGCTCAGGCTGAGTCAGCTACTGATTCCTGTTACAGATGCTACAACAATCTTGGCCTATCAGCTATGCCTGTGGGTGTGAGATAACAGAAAACTCACTTCTAGAACAGAGGTAACAATATGGCTACTTACTAGTTAACTCTGGAGATTCACAGATATATTATGACATGGTCACTGTGACCTTAACAGTGCTACTTTATCCTTAAAATAACAAATGGTTTCCACATGTTAGGGTCTCATTTTCATTTCATTGTTAGGAAACAGTATTATCACCCTTACCTTTAATACCATGAAATAAAGAGGTCAAGAGGCACTGGATGAGCTAACAAACAGAATTTAGCCCCTCAACAATTCACTGGGCCTAACGAGCCACAAGTCCACGTTCACTACGATGAGATTAAATATATTTATTTTTCTTAACTAAAGTGCTTTTCCCTTTGGTGCTGTTGCTGGCTCAAGAGTCAGAGAATCTGGCAATGGAAATTTTCCCTGAAGCTTACTCTAGGGGTGGTACAGCAAAGCACTTGAGATCACAAGCTCTGACATTGGATTACTTTCACAATCATCTCCTTTCGACCTCTGAAAAGTCACTAATCTTCTCTAAGTCTTAATTTCCTTACTTGGAAATGAGGAAGCAGCACTGCCCTGGAGACTAAACGAAAAGAGCACATAACGCCTTACTGGACGAGCGTGCTCCGCTGGGTGGGAACGCTGCACGGCCACTGTGGACAGGGAGTACTGGAGGACAGCAGTTACCCTTTCGTCCTAACACTGGAAGACAGAACCTCCACGACTCAAGGGATGCCCCGCACCTGGCGAACATGGCTTTCCGGAGGACGAGTATCAAGGAGTCTCTCATAGACATGCTGACTTTAAGAAGTGGCTGAAGAGGGAAAATTCAGTGAGTAAAACCAGGTAACGCTTGCTTATTAGCTTTCACTCATCCCTACTGAATAAATAGTTAGCATTTGGCTTCTATCAAGACTTTGGTTTTGTTTTACAGACATGTTTCAATGTTGATTACACTTAGAATAAATTGAAACTGCTACAAGTGTCTTGTGAACCCACTGCATTCAATAGCTTTCTACAGGGTATTCAGTTACTTCGCTAACATGAAATGAACTAGAGGAAAGGACTGTGCTAGGAAGAGGGGTCAACTTGGTAAACAGTCTGGCTACTGCTTTTTCCCTTCAATATAAGGTTGTTATATTTCAAGCTCAAAAGCGTTTCTTAGATATATGTATTTATAAAGAAATGTATCTAATAAGAAAAAAGAAATGCAGCAGTTTTCCAATAGACAATTAAACCAGTTTTGGCAAGTTGACTCAGGTGTCAGAACTTACCTGCACTGCCTTAAGCAGCCCGTGCACAGTCTGAAGGGGCAGGAGGGACAAATACTCAAAAGCTTCTGTGACTTTAGAAGAACAGCTCTGAAGAACTAAGGGTGCGTGGATGATGACACTTGAAAGCAAGTCTGTAAGACAGAATTTATATTCAAATGCCTCAAGTAACTACAGATATTTAAAATAAATACGGGGAAACAAATGGTAAAACATTTTGTTGTTGTTGTCTTTTTGAGACAGTGTCTCACTATGCAGTTCAGGCTGCCCTTGAGCTCACTTCATAGCCCAGGCTGGTCTTGAACTTACAACAATGCTCCTGGTTCAGCCTCCTGGGACTATAGGTGCACACCACCATGTACGGCTAAAAAAGTTTTATTTTCTTAAACCTAATACAGTGAGTGTACTAAAAATTTCTAATTATACCTACCTTCTCTTCAGTCAATGCAACCAAGATGCTTTTAGCATTTTTTTGTGATAACATAAGACTTCAAAAACTAAACAGTCTAGAAGAGCCAGGCACAGTGGCCTGTAATCCCAGTTACTCAGGAGGCTAAGGCACAAAGATTGCAAGTTCAAGCCCAGTCTGGACAACTTAGTGAGATGCTGTCTCAAAATAAAAATACTAAAAAAGGACAGGAAACAGAACAAAACAAAAAACTAGACAAAACAAAAAAAAAAACCTGTCTAAAGAAAGGAAGAAACCTATTATATGGCCCAAACAAATAACATGTATGTTGTTATTTCCAAGCTAAAAAAAAATCCATCAATAAATTTTTGAAAATTTTTATTACGTGTAAACATAATCTGATCCTATTAGAAATACATAAAGCACAACACATGGGTCTCTTCAAGAATTCCAAGTTTAGTTAAAAGCAAAGAAAAAAGAGTTACAGAATGATACCAATATCTAGTAATTTCAAATATTTATTGCCTTCCAAATGGTAAAGAGTTTTTATTTGTTTGTTTGTTTATGTGTAATCTAGGCTGGCCCTGAACTTTTTTATTTTTTGGTACTGGGAATCAAACTCACATCCTTGCACTTGCCAAGGAGGCACTTGTGCCACTGAGCTATATCCCTGGCCTGGCTTTGAACTTGGAAGTGATCCTCCTGCCTCAGGCTCTTGAGTGCTGGGATTACAGGTGTGTGCCACCATGCCCAGGTAAACAGGTTCTCAAAAAGATTTTCAAAAAGAGAGATCACTGTGTGTGATGGTGTATATTGGTGCTGGTATAATCCCAGCACCTAGGAGGTTGAGGCAGGAGGATCACCACAGACTGAAGGTCAAACTGGGCTACACAGTGAGTTCAAGGCCAGCCTAAATTATACTGAGACCCTGTCTCAAACAAAACAAAGCAAATGAAATCATTACAAAGTAGTATATTTTAGGAAAGCAATGAGAAGGAATTTAAACTAACTTCTGAAAGATGAGCACCATTTAAAAGCACAAAGAACTAGAAAAATCTGCTTTATAAAAAAGGTAAGAATAAGAATGACACACTCAGAGGATGATGGGGAGATGGGTGGAACTGGAGTGAACGGTTCAGGAAAGTAGATATTTGAGGATAAATGGGATAAGTAGGCTGGAAAACTGTCAGAGACCTGAAGTTCTAGGATAAAGAGTTCATAAATGAATAGTTTATAAATGAAAGTACTGATGAATACAGTCACAGAATGGTATTTCAGGAGTACTAAATAGTCTCCTAGGTACCAATATGCAGGTTGAACTGCTGTATGTAGAAACCAGTTAGAAAGCTGTAGCTCAATAAATTTAAGAGAATCAGTGATATAAAGTAAGTTCTCTGACCACAAATTAGAAATCAGTAAGATATCTTTATAAAGAAAAATGAACAAACTTTAATATTTAGACACTAAACATATTCCTGGGTTAAAGAACAAATAACAGACATTTACAAATATTTGAAACTAAATGAAAATAAAATTTATGAGATGAAGCAAAAGTAATATTTAGTGGAAAAATTATAGTTTAATGCTTGTGTTAAAAAAAGAGAAAGGGCTAGGCAGAGTGGCACATGCCTGTAATCTTGACACTTGGGAGGCTGAGGCAGGAGGAGCACTGTGAGTTTGAGGCCAGGCTGGGCTACATAGTGAGTTCAGGGCCAGTGTAAACGACACAGGGAAACTCTGTCTCGAAAAAAAAAAAAAAAGAGAGCGAACGAGCGAGAGAGAGAGGGAGAGGGAGAGAGAGGGAGAGAGGGAGAGAGAGAGAGAGAGAGGGCCCGGGGATTTAGTTCAGTGGTGCAGTGTCTGCCTGTGTAAGGTCCTGAGTTTGATTCCCAGTATGCCTCCCTGCAAAAAGAAAGGTCTCAAATTAATGACCTAAGCTTCCAATCACAGGAAGAGCACACTAAACTCAAAGCAGAAGCAAGGAAAGTAACACAGATTCTAGACACATTAAAAGGAACACTTTGAACAATTTTTTTTTTGGGGGGTCTTTTTGAGACAGGGTCTTGCTATGTAGTTTAGGCTGGCCTTGAGCTCACTTTGTAGCCCAGGCTGGCCTCAAACTCACAACGATCCTCCTGTCTCAGCCTCCCAAGTGCTGGGATTACAGGTGTGCACCACTACGCCTGGCTCCTATTTTGAACAATTTTATAGCAATGGAGTTAATAACTTAGATGAAATGCGCGAATTTGTTCACAGATAGAAATTGCCAAAGTTTACTCAGAAGATACAGATAATCTGAAGAGCACTATTTCTATTAAAGAAGCAGAATTTGTTATTAAAAATCCTTTCCACAAGCAGGAGATTTGGAACATTAATAAGAAAGAAGAAACAAAGGGTAAATATCCAGGTAAATATAACAGATCAGAGTCAAAACGCTTTATCTATAAAGGGCCAGAAGGTAAATATTTCAGGCTTTCGAGGCTGTACTGATGTATGTCTCACCTACTCACCTCGGCTGGGACAGTAGGAAGCAAGAATTTACACAAATGAAGGTGCACCAGTGGCCGAGTTCCAGTATTACATATATGGCCTTGGAAATCTAAATTTTGCAGGTAATAAAATGCTATTTTTCTATTTTTTTCACTCACTAAAAATAGCAAAATAAACACCCAAAAAAGCAAAAGGAAAAAGTAATAAAGGGCAAAAGTCAGTGAAATTGAACATAAAAAAAAACCCAGAAAATTTAAAACAAAGCCTATTCTCCGATGGGTTACTTTAAAACTTACAGACTTTAGCCAGGCTGACAAAAAAGAAAAAAAAAGCTACAATTACCAGTACCAGGAATGTCTTGATTCATAAATGGTGTAACTTCTACGTGAAACATTATGCAGTTTTTAAAAAAATCACAAGAAATCTATTAGAAGAAGCAGATTAAGCAGGCTACAGGACCCTAGGTCAGCATAAAAAAACAACTAGACATCTTGCACAATTTTCTTGTTTTATTTTTTCTTCTTGCATAATTAATCAAAAATTGAAATAAAACATAGTGTATCACTCACATCAGCCTCAAAACATCAGAAAATATTCAGAGATAAATCTGAGAACATTTATATAAGACCCACACAATGAAAACTGCAAAACCATGTTGATAAAATTTACAAGGTTAACTCAATGGAGAGCTATCCTGTGCCCACAAGTAGGAAGATTCAGTATTAAGATCCCAAAGTGATCTACAGATTCAAGTTAATATCAATCACAACTCAAGCTGTTTGGTCAGAATGCCTAATATTAAAAAGAACAATTAGGGCCAGGCATGGTGGCACATGCCTGTAATTCTAGCACTCGGGAGGCTGAGGCAGGAGGCACAGTGAGCTCGAGGCTAGCCTGAACTACATAGTGAGCACCAGTCCCAACAAAAGCCAAAAAATAAGAAAAAGAACTATCATACCAAGTACTGGTGACAATACAGAGCAACTAGAAACACTGCTGGAAGAGTGCAAAATGGTACCATCACTTTGGGAGAGTCTAGCAATTTCTGAAAGTACGGAACATGTATCTATTACACGATGTACCCGATCTACTACTAGGTGTTTTTCCAGGAGAAAGAAGAAGACATATATGTATAGATAGAACGACAATATGAAAGTTCAGTTTTTTGGTGTTTTGAGACAATGTCTTGCTATGCAGTCCAGGCTGGCCTTGAATTCCCAGCAATCCTACTGGCTCATCCTCCTGCATGCTGCAATTACAGGTGTGTACACCATGCTCAGCACAGCACCTTTATTCATGACAGCCAAAAGTCAGAAATAACTATCCTTAGGTAAATGGATAAACAAACTGTAGCTATGTATTAGAATATAACAAAAAAGGAACCAACTACATTAATACACATAATAATCATGGATAAACCTCGAAAGTATTATGCTGTGTGAAAGAAGCCAGATATAAAAAGTGTATACTGTATTATTCCATCTACATAAAATTTTTTAAATGACAGGTAAGGGCTGGAGATGTAGCTCCATGGTAGAGTGTGTGCTTAGCACACACAAAGTCCTGGATTCAACCCAAGCACCCCTCCATGTGTGAAGTTATGATGACAGAAAGCAGATTAAATGAGACAGCCCAGGGGACGAAGTGCAGGATGAGAACGGAATACTAAGACTCTGGGAGGCTCCTGTGTGCGACACACCGATTCATCCTGACTGTGGCGATGCTTCACAGGAAAGATGCATGTCAAAAGAACTGTATCATTACGCCTTAAATATGAAGATTATATTTCAATTACAACTTAGTAAAGCTGTAAAGGGTGGAGGGAGTAGAATCATGCGCTACTTTAAGTGTTGAACTTTGATAATTCCTGACATTGAAGGGTACAAGACATAAAAGTTACCACTAAAGAGAAAAACAAGTGGTCACAGGCAGGATAAGAAGCTATTATAATTACAAGAGAACCTGTCTGAAAAGTTTTAGGGAAGTTGTGCAGTGTTGAATGATACAGAAAAATGAAAATAGGTGACTAAGAAAAAGACAGTAGACCTAGACATGAGGAGGTCCGTGCTCTAAGTAGCATATTCAGGAGTTACCAGGAAGTGAAGTACTGGCTTCAAGATGTCTAAGTTACAGTGGTGGAAGGACAGCACACACCTGAGAAGCGCTGCAAGATGAGAGAATGTTGGTACAAAATGGAGGTTCACGCAGTTAAATGCTCCCTTCCCTACTGACCACCAAAGACGCTGTAAGGGGACTGACACCTCACTGTCATCATAACCAAAGACACTGCATTACAAGGCACTGCATCACTCAACACTTTTCTAGGACCAAATCTGTATGATATTTAGAAGACAATATTCCTTTTTTTTGCACCCCCAGTTCCGGGCCATGAACTCAGGACCTTGCACTTGCCAGGCAGGCACTTATTCCACTTGAGCTATATCCTCAGCCCTAAAAGATAATATTCCTAAGAATGGTTTAAAAGTTCAGTACCGAGGACTTCCAGGAAGATGGTGACCAGGTGAGCAGCAAAGGAGGGATCCTCCCTGATAAGAGACCCCCAGCTCAAGACAGGCTTGGCGAGCGCGAATGCCAGGACCTCGGCTGGGAAGTTCAAACTGAACGTGTTTCTCTGCGCTGCCGGGGGAGATGTGGCAGGGTGGCCCAAATTGCCGTGGCGAGATGTGGGAAAGGCCGGAGCGCTGGGCACCAGAGACGGACAGGTGGCGCCTCGGGTGGGTCCGAGTGCCCTGGGGGCACAGGCAGCTCGGTCCCTCACGCCTCCCGACCCTGTGCCGCTCGCCAGCAACTGCAGCCAGAAATCGGCTTTTTAGCGGCTGCAGCACGGGGCGGTCTCCGAGCTTGCACTCCTTGGGCAGGCTGCGCAAATCCGAGCACTGAACCAGGATCCCGCTCTGGTCCCGGCCCCAGCAGCAAAGGCCCTCAGCGGCGTGAGGAGCACAGAGGAGTGGAGCATCCCACTCCCTCCCCCAGACCCGGAGAGCACGAGGAAACAGAAGCGTCGGGGAGCGGTGGATCGCGGGTGTAGCACAAAAAATTGGCACTTTGGAACCTTCCTGCCTGCACAGATTCCGAAACTGGTGAGCTATCTGCGCGCCGCGACCGGATCACCGAGTGGGGGAGGAGATCCGTCCCCATACCTGCAGGGAACCCTGGGAGGGCAGGGTAGCGGTTTTACATGCCCCACCCAGGTCACTCGGTAGGGAGTAGCTCACCCCACAAAGCAGCATCTGAACAGCCTTTTAAGCGGAACTCTCAGCAGAAAGCTTAAGGGACATTCTCCTGAAGAGAAGGAGTCATTGGAGCAGCCTTTGCAACAGACCTTTGCCTGGTGAACTGCTTGGGTAATTTATTGCTCAATATTTTGAATCTCATACCCAAAAATGGGAAGACAGAAGAACAAAACGCAGTCTCAGAACTCAACCCCACCCAGAACAAGTCCTAGATATGAGGATACAGGGGAACTAGGAAGCCACATTCCTGCAAGTTCTGAAACGATTGCATCCGAAATAAAGAAACAACTCCATCAGGCCATAGAAGAGCTTAAAGAAGAAATAAGCCACATACCTGCAATGATCTCTCAGACAAAAAAATGAACTGAAAACTATAATGGAAGAAATGTTCCGTACACATAGAGAAGAAATAGATAAAGATAAAAGATTAGAAGAAAATAGGAAACAAATGGAAACGTCACAAGAGCAATTTAGGAATGAATTACCAAGAATGAAACAGGTCCAAAGAGATTGCCAGGAATTGAAAACTTCCATTGAAAGCTTGCAAAACCGCTTAAATGAAACTGAAGATAGAATTTCAGACCTTGAAGACAGCATGGCAGCTTATGAGCGTGAAAGGAATGATCTCATAAAATCATCAAAGACCCGAGAAAAATCAATCCAACAGCTGCAAGATGAGGCAAAACGAAATAATATTAGAGTAATAGGAGTCAGTGAAACAGCAGGAGACAACACAAATAATATAAAAAGAAAAATAATAGCAGAAAATTTCCCAAAGAAGGTAAAAGATACTGAAGTACAGTTAATCGAGGCATATAGAACCCCAATGATCCATAACCCAAAGAAAACCACACACAGACATATAATAGTCAAGATCCCAGATATCCAGCGAAAGAACACAATATTAAAAGCTGCTAGAGAAAAGAAACAGATCACCTATAAAGGAAAGCCCATCAGAATCACAGCAGACTTCTCAACGGAAACCATGAAATCAAGAAGAGCCTGGAGCGAGATATTACAGATTCTGAGACAAAACAACTTCCAACCCAGACTGATGTATCCTGCAAAACTATCCTTCAAATTCAATGGAGAAATAAAATATTTCCACGACAAAGAACAACTGAAGAATTTCATGAGTGCCAAACCAGCATTGCAAAAAGCACTAAAAGATATTCTAGACAGAGAAAAAACAGACCACAATCCCAAGAACAATGATAGAAATAACCCCCTAAACAGAACCAGTAAGTAAACAGACAGCAAAAGAAGGAAAACAACAACTAGTAAATAACATGACTAGAATAAGCCAACATATAACCATTATAACCATTAATGTAAATGGCCACAATTCACAAGTCAAAAGGAAAAGACTGGAAGAGCGGATAAAGGAACACAATCCAACAATATGCTGTATACAGGAAACACAGTTTACTCAAAAGGAAATCTACAGGTTGAAAGTTAAAGGTTGGAAAACAATTCTCCATGCCACAGGTCCCCAGAAAAAAGCAGGGGTAGCTATTATGTTTGCAGACAATGTAAACTTCAAACCAAAAACAAACAAAAGAGATAAAGAAGGGCATTACATACTAGTTAGGGGAAAGCTGCAAGAGGAAGAGGTAACAATACTAAACATTTATGCACCAAACAATGGAGCACCTAACCTTACAAGTCAAATCTTAACAGACGTGAAAAATCAAATAACTAATAACACTATTGTAATAGGGGACCTAAACACCCCTTTGATGCAAAGAGACAGGTCAACTGGACAGAAACTCAGTAAAGAAATAACAGACCTGAACCAAAAGTGTGAACAAATGGACTTAGTAGATGTATACAGTGTTCCACCCCACAACATCAGAATACACGTTTTTCTCAGCTGCACATTGAGTCTTTCTCTAAAATAGACCACATTCTAGCCCATAGAGCGTATCTACCTAAATGCAAAAGAATTGAAATTATCTCATGCATATTATCAGACCACAGTGCAATGAAACTGGAAATTAATGACAAAGAGAACTCCAAAAACCGCATAAACACTTGGAAATTAGACAACAACCTCCTGAATAACCAATGGGTCACACAAGAAGTTAAAGAAGAAATTTAAAAATACCTACAAATAAATGAAAACGCAAGTACAACCTACCGGAATCTGTGGGATGCAATGAAAGCAGTCCTCAGGGGGAAATTTATAGCAATGAACTCATATACAAAGAAAACAGAAAGAGAGCAAATAAATAGCCTCATGCTACACCTCAAACTCTTTTAGAAAAAGAGCAACAAGCCAAACCAAGAGCCCAAAGAAGGGAGGAGATTATAAAACTCAGGGCAGAAATTAATGCAACTGAGATGAAGAAAACTCTACAAAAAATTAGTGAATCAAAGAGTTGGTTCTTCGAAAGAATAAATAAAATTGATAAACCCCTAGCCTACCTTATCAAAAAAAGAAGGGAAAGATCTCAAATTCATGCAATAAGGAATGAAAAGGATGAAGTCACTACAGATCCCACAGAAATCCAAAAGATCATTAATACCTACTTTGAAAATTTTTACTCCCATAGGATAGAAAATACAGAAGAAATGGACAGATTCCTAGAAAGGTACAAATTACCAAAATTGAATCAGGAAGATGTAAAAATCCTGAACAACCCAATATCAATTAATGAGATTGAAAATGTTATTAAAAACTTAGCAACAAAGAAAAGCCCAGGCCCTGATGGATTCACAGCAGAATTCTATAAAACATTCAGAGAAGATCTAATGCCAACAGTCCTCAAACTCTTCAATGAAATCGAAAAGGAAGCAACTCTCCCTAACACATTTCTGGAGGCAAGTATTATACTGATACCAAAACCAGAGAGGGACCCAACCAAGAAAGAGAACTATAGGCCAATCTCTCTAATGAACATAGATGTAAAGATACTCAACAAAATACTGGCAAATAGATTACAGCGAATCATAAGGAAAATTATACACCACGACCAGGTAGGATTCATTCCAGGAATGCAGGGATGGTTCAATATTTGCAAATCAATAAATGTAATACATTATATTAATACAGTCAAAGACAAAAACCACATGATCATCTCAATAGATGCAGAAAAGGCTTTCGATAAAGTCCAACATGCATTCATGTTAAAAACCTTAGAAAAAATAGGAATAGATGGCCTCTACCTCAATCTGATCAAAGCCATCTATGACAAACCAACAGCCAACATCATACTAAATGGACATAAACTGAAAACTTTTACTTTAAAGTCAGGAACAAGACAAGGATGTCCATTGTCACCACTCCTATTCAACATAGTTCTGGAAGCACTAGCCAGAGCAATCAGACAAGAGAGAGAAATAAAAGGAATAAGGATAGGAAAGGAAGAAGTTAAACTATCACTATTTGCAGATGACATGATACTATACATGGAGGACCCCAAAAACTCCACAAGAAAAC